>VXBZ01012460.1:362928-388791 GCA_013399135.1 Heliornis fulica | reverse complement strand
GGGGGGGGCGGGAAATGAGAGAGAGAAAGAGAGAGAGAGCAAAAGGATGAAGAAGAAAAGCAAAATAAATCAAAAGCAGCTTTCTTGGTAACACCAACATCTCAAAGGCCAAGTGTAAAAGGACCAGGGCTCTAATGATATCAATTAGGCTCAATCCTCTATGTCATTTTAGATATATTGTAACCGCTGAGTATACTTAAGTCCATATGTATAAGGTCATTTACTGGGTCCACAACATAACAAATTATCAGCAAAGGGTTTGTGGGGTTTTTTTTTTCCTTTCCTCTCTAACACTTTCCACTTTCTGAAATAAATTACAGCTCATAATGGTTTCATGTTGAGAAGCTAATTTTACTTAATTTTTTTTGCTGTTATAGCAGGGAAATTATTATTATATCATTGCATATGTTCATTGCACAATGAATAAAAAAAAAATTACTTGTTAGATTTTCTTGGATAACTTGCCTCAGCTAAGACAGGTGACTTCCTTTGGAGATGTCATGGTATAATTGGTATCAAAGATGCCAAAGAGACAGTCTTTACAAGACATTATCTGCCTTGGCTAATCTTTTTCAGTGTCCCTCATTACACTGTGGGTTTCCTCACAGCAGCATAATTGCATATTTATTCTGAAGGGAAATAGTAAACTGCTAAGAAAAGCAGAATAAGAGTCTTCAACATTGTCTGTTTGAATCTTTTGGCAGGCCTTCAGAAATGTGTCATCTAGTTCTATCAGCAGCATCTCAGGATGTGGTGACCACCTAAAGGCACACTTGAAGGCTGACAATAAACTTGTGCTACTCCCTACACTTCCTATAACAACAGGCTTCATGCTGGATTTGCCGTCATTTTTCAGTCCCTTGGAGAGGAACTATGCCAATTTGGGCAAACACAGCAGAATCTTGTTACATAAATTGAGTCAGTTCAGACTGTAGCTCAACTGTGCTTTTCATGATTAGGCAGAAATGTTGTCTTTAGGGAAGATACACAATTATTGCTTATCATGTCGAATGACAATGCCATTTCCACTGGAACAGCTAGAGAGAGGTTGTTTGATCATACACAAAATTAGATATCTGAAGCTATGCCAGACACATACATGTCTTGCAGAGCAGTGTTTGCTATTGCTACTGGATAATACACAGAAGCATTTTCATAGGAGTTCCATGTCTCCTGTTCTTAGCGGGCATCCCGTGGGCACTCCCTATGCCTATTAGCATCAATGAGATCGATGAAATATTGATCAGTTGGGATAGGAAAATCAATAGTGTGGTGGTCAGGGCACTCACCTCAGCTGTGGGAAACCCAGGCTCAAGACCTTGCTTTAATGAATGCTCAATTATTTATGCAAAGTAGAAAGCTCCAACAGAACAGATTGAGGAAACCTTCTCCAGAATAACAACCCACTTGGGGTCAGAACATCATCAGGGATGGAGATGACCGTTAAACCTGCTTCTTTGGCCAAACCATAAAGTCTACCCTGAAACAAAGAGTTGGGTTGGGTTTTTTCCATAAACTGGCACATTTTCAACACAAGTTCTGGTTGAAGTAAAGAAGCATTTCCATTAGCTCTAGATGCAAGCCTGTCCTACTAATCCCTGCCATGCAGCATGCCATTTTGCTCTTTGGGGAGAAGCATGAAATAACCCACGCTGTGGATGCAGCTTGCAAAGGATGTGTATTCCTCTCCACACTGCCACTGGCCCATCAGAGCTCCTGGGTTCTGCTGAAACAGCAAGCAAGGGTCGGGGTAATGCCCTGGGTGTACTGATGTGGAGCCAGTAACAACCAGACAGTTGGTCAGGGGACTCTTGATTACAAGCCTTACCATAAAACTCAACTGCTGTGAACTTTTTTTATCGCTGTTTCTTGTCATTAAATCTTGCTTTCAACTCCCAGCTTGGCTTTTTCCATCAGCTTGATAAATGTTATGTAACCTAGAATTTACTTTTATTTGCCCTCTCCTTCCTCTGCTTCTCTTCCTCATCGAGGGCCTGTGCATCTGTTTGATACTTATTAAAGGGGAAAAGAAATACTGTTTATCCTTCTTCCCTATTTATTACAGCTTATATGTTAAAAGTAAAAGGAATTTACACAGAAAAGAAAGAAAACTGATGGCAGTTTGGTGCTTGAAAACATGTTTCAAATATTCAAAAATTCCTCCTTTTCACACCCAGAGGATTTATTTCGATATCCCCCATTGGTAATGATGGCACACTTCTGTGCCTCGTGTCTACTGCAAGCTGGGTTGGAGGCTGGTCCATCCCCTGCACCTACCCCTGGGACAGCATGGGGAGTATCAGTCTCAGGGGCTTTGACATGCTACTGCAGTTCTGAAGTAGAAGAGAGAATGGATGTGTTAGACCAATTCCCCAAAACCCTGGCCAGTACAGAGCCCTCATTACACTACGATCAAAGCTAAAATTACAGGGTAGTGCCTGTTTTCAAGGACTTACAGTATAATTTCTATCAGGTTGCAGTTAAAGTATATAAAAGCATCTGGAAGAGACAAGGGAAGAACAAGACTACCTAACATCAACTTGCTAAGATTTCAACCCAGCTAATAGGTGCAGAGATGATGGTTGCTCTTCTAAGAGATATAGACAGACAAATTAGACAGGGGTTCACAAGTCACCACTGATCATTTACCTGGCCATTATCACTTGTCAATGCCTGCAGCCAGCACACTGGTAGCGTAGCACAGGAATCAGGACAAGGTAGTGGCTTCCCAGAAGGAAATAACCCCACACATCCACACAGACAGATGCAGCCATGATAATTACAGGCTTTCAAGGTGGTGCCAGTTCTTCCCTGTTATATGATGAACTGAAGATCTGGTAGCAGCTACAGACTGGATTGGCTTCTGCCTGCCTGCTGAACCCACCTCTAATCTGTATTCCCCCAGTACAAAGGGACACTTGCATATCGCCCCTAGAAGAATCCAGGCTTATAGCTTGACAGTTTCATTCCTCCTACTGTAGGGAATCCAATAAGGTCCTTAACTGGGAAGTTTCATCACCTTAAGCTCCCTAAACACAGTAGCTGTTCAGCTTGTGTAAAATCCAAGCTACACTCTGCAAGGCCATCTACCTCGACTCACCTGGAGAGCTCTAGCCTGCCCGGTGGCTCCTTGGTTAGGTCCTTCAGGGAAGCATCTAGGGCTTGATGAAAAAAGGGTGAAGTTGAGTCAAGGAGGGAGGGCTTTTATTCCTTGTAAACAGAGATATCAGTGCAGAGCAGGAACTGGACCTTAGCAGTCAATTCTAAAATATAAATCTTTACCAACTTGATTTAACAAACTGAAAACCAACAGCAACAGAGGCATACTTGACTGGTTTTTTCCAAGATGTTGCTTCAATAGCAACTGAAAGGAGGTTGCAGTGAGGTGAGGGCTGGTCTCTTCTCCCCAGTAACAGGCAACAGAACTCGAGGTAATGGCCTCAAGTTGCGCCAGGGAAAATTTAGGTTGGATATTAGGAAGAACTTCTGTCCTGAGAGAGTCCTCAAGCATTGGAACAGTCTACCCAGGGAGGTGGTTGAGTCCCCATCTCTTGAGGTGTTTAAAAGACAGGTAGATGCAGTGCTTGAGGACATGGTCTAAGGGTAGACTTGGTGGCGGTAGGTTAATGGTTGGACTGGATGATCTTAGGAGGCATTTCCAGCCTTAAAAATTCTATGATTCTATGATCTGTCCTCCATCTTCTGGGGAAGACTATGCTTTCTTCATTTATGACATGGAAAAACGTGTCTATCACCCCAAGATCAGTTTCTGTTCCTTTATTTCTTACACCATATCTCCAGCCTGTAAGAATATTTGCTCCTCTACTGCTATTGCATCTGATCGAATACGAATAGCAAAAAGTAATATGAAAGCCAAGTAGTGAGGGGTCTCTACATTTTTTTATTATTTTATATTATTTTTTAAAAAGCTTTAAACTAAAAAAACAATCTGATAAATTAATTCTCAGGTGTGAGCATAAAATAAGACGTCCTTTAGGAGCTGGGAATTAGCCCAAGAGCATCAGGGATACAGTGGCAAAGGGCATGCTTTAAGAACACCAAAAAAGATTTTGTAACAAATTAAGCTGGGGATGAAGCTGTGCCTGATGTTACAGGCCATTATTATGCACAGTTATGAAACACTGGTATGCATTAATAATAAAGATCAGTGTCGCCTTCTAGGGAAAAATTGAGCATTCTTTTAATTAACTTAAATTTTTCATCAAATTGATTGAAAAGCTCTCATCCTTTTTTACTTTCATGTAGCCCTACATTTTATGCCGTAGGCTGAGAGCAGTTTTATCTCAAATACTTGGCGTTTTTGAAAGAGTCCGAGTGTCACAAGTTTGAAAAAAAAAAAAAAAAGGAAAAGAAAGAGAAATCACAGCAACAACCTAGAAGCAAGCTGGGGCATGAAATGACAAAAAATAGGTAGCAGCTTTCAAGTAAAATGCTTTTAAATTTTTTTTTTTGTGTGTTTATCTTAGAGGGAAAGAACGGAAATGTGCTTTCCCTCACACTGTGGCAGAGCCAATCTCAGGCACGGGGGTTGACGTGTGTCACTGGGGTAAGACCTGAGCACATGGCATCCAGTTGGAACTGGGAAGAGCTGATCTCTTCTCAATGACTAACAGCTCCTCCACACTTTGGTTTCTTCTTTCAGGAGAAGTGCTGAAAGCCTCCAGCTCTGCTCATGTGTTATGGAGGTATGAAGCTTTCCCCAGAGTGTCTGCATGGGATATTGCTGGATCACTTCTAGGGTATTGTTTGGAGCATTTGTACAGCATGCCTGGAAAGTCACAGCAGTTTCTCTGGTACAATCTCACTCCACTGCAGCATTTAAGGGGAGAACAAAATCAAAGAATTTTGGCTTTAACTGGAACCTCCTTACAGAAATTTTCGGACTTTTTCCTGCATGGAAACCCCATCCCCAGGGCAGATACCATGTGTGAAAAACGGACTTCACATACACCTGCTGCACTCAAATAATGCTACACAACAAGATCTGGAGGTGACACTGAGCCACTATGCCCAGATCCCCCAAAGTGAGGGGGTCCATAGCTACTCATTTGGGAAAGCTCAAGCCTCCATTGCACCATCTCAGCTGTGCTAAGGACCACTGGGACTACATCTCAGCCGTGCTAAGGACCACTGGGACATGCCTACAGCAATGAGCAGAGATGACCACAGACTCTCTGTTCAGACTCTGGGCTGGATGGGCACCTCAGTTTCAGTGGCTCAGCAACCACAAAGCTGAAACAGGCTAACACCATGGCAAAGCCCATAAGTGAGGCAGTGAGGGCATGTGCCTGCAGATACATTCTTGGTGGAGGAGGAGATCTGGGCATATCCTTTTGCTCCCTTTCTTTGTTTTGCACTTTTGGATGCATGTCTAATGGGAGTCGAACAGCTCACAGGCTGGTGTTTGCATTACACAGCTCAGTATCTAAAGCAAATCAATACAAGATTTTCATTAAGATTAGCATTAAACCCTTGTGATTCTGAAAGAAGAGCTGAGGGGAAAGAAGGAGGAAGGGAAGGAGAAGGGAGGGATGAATGGATAGAATAAAACATTTTCCTTATTCACTACAGAAACATGTTAAGCTTCACAGCCTGTATTTCCTGTGTGTCTATGCAATCACGGTCCTCTCCTCCCCATTGCCCATTAACATTCTACAGTTACCAAAAAGAAACATTTGATATTTTAAAGCATGGCCTACAGTCATAAAACCATACCATGTGAGATCTGACAGGATCAGCACAGCATAGGAGCTATCAGCCTGGGTACTTGTATGGGAAATTACTTTTTTTACTGGAAACCTCCATGGAACAGCTGTGTGTGTCAGGCTGATTCTGCAGCTGACATTTCTATCTGAGCTGGAATGAACCAATATCCCACGCTGGTGGGAAAGGCCACAGGAGATGCTGGATCCAATTCTCCTCTCGGTTTTACGGGTGTAAAGCAGGTGCTTAACAAGATTTCATAGCTATAATGCTGGACTGAGGATCAAACCAATTTTTCTGGAGGAGATGAAAAAAAAGAATATCGAGATCCTGCAGACAATTCTGACTCTGGTATTTCATTAGACTTTTTATAAAGGTGGAGATATGAGAAGAATTCCAACCTCATTTGTAATCAACAGCGATGTTCTCATTGACTCCAACAGGGCCAGGAATTGCACCTATTAAATATATTATTCTCACAAATTTCTAATTGAAGCAATTACATCCCACCATCCTAAATCCCACCTGGATTTTCAGCTGGATATTGTATTCTTCAATTTCTGGCCCCGTACCCTTGTCTAGGGTTTCTGTGCACCATTAAACAACTGCTGCATTTTATATCTGAAGCAGGTGCAATTACATATCAGTTTTTTACGTATGAAAAGTACTTTAGGATATTCTGGGGTGAAAGGTACAATATGACTATGAGATATCGAGACTTTCTTGCAGTTAAATTCACTTTACAGCTCTGCACATTTCTAAAGCAGTATAACTTAGTATTCAGCATATAGTCTTTAGTGTAAAAGAAACTCTAGGAAATAATGTTGATTAAAATAGTTACAGTGCAAAAAGACTTGCATTATATGACTGTTTTAAGCAAAATTTTCAAGCTAGTTTTAAAAAGCATTTTGTTGCTGTGTTTGCAGTTGCTAATAAATAGCTCCTAATCTATATTTTTATCCAGGCCCATCCCCTCCTTACCTTGACATTCTTTTAATGTGTACAGCATCTTATACAGCAGTATCCAAGATTAAAGTTCCTCTCATTGACATAGAATGAAGGCAAATTATGCCGTTTGCAAGAGAAGAGATAATAAAGGGTGAGTCTATAGAAATACTTTGATGAATTATATAGTGGCAATTTTCTGACATTAGTAATGTAGGGCAGAAGACAGTGTTTCTGATATATAGATGTAAATTCATCATCCAGACTGCATTAAAGAAAACTACATAAGATTCCTTGATTTTTGGATTGCTTACAAGAGCAATCAGTAAAATGTTATAGTCTTCTCCAAGGAAGCTCCCTTAGTGTAAAAGGTGAAGAATTACACAGATGAAATAGCTACCCTTTTGTGCTAACCATCATAAAAACAGAGCCCAAAGACTTACAGGAGCCTGCACCTACATAGAAAGGGAAGGGCTTTGTACTGTAAGGTGAATGACTAGCTGCAGCTGGAAAAAATCAGAGAGTGGTTTCTTATTCCATATAGACGTGTATATATATGTATATATCACACATACAGAAAGAGATCGATATATTGCTAGTTTATATATGTATATACATATGGTTTGTTTTACTTGTTTGCAGAATAAGAGAGTAACCAATTCTCTAGTTTTAAATATATGAATGACCAGCTCGTAGGGAAGGGCAGGAGGACGTGATCCAGATTGCACACAGTAAATCCTACGAAAGGGGTCGCAGCAGTATGTCAGATATGCTCTGTTTACCAGTTCCCTTCTCCTGAAGTATTCAAAGTGCTTCATTACTTCAGAAAATATATTTTAAAAGGATAGCCTACTCATGTGATAAAGATAATCATTTTCCACCTAAAATTTAGGAAGGCAAAGTGCATTGCAGCATCCCCACTTTGGGGGAGGAACCTCATGGCCTTTTCTTTTTTGTTATTTAAAATCACAGAGAGGAAACTTTTTGAAAAGCATTGCTGTGGGGGAGCTTTCTTAGATGTGGAGTGTTCATATTTTTGCTACTTTTTCACTTCAATCAGATTGAAGGAGGGATGGAAAGTGTAGAAAAAGAGGAAAGAATTAGGAATGAAAGGGCATGTTATAAAAGTTAATAAATTCTTTTTATCAATAGCATGAAATGAGCAGTTACAGAAGCACTGTGGATTCAGAGCAGCTTCAAATTCCCATCATATAACAGCTCATACCAAAGCTGTTGGCAAAGCCTCTCTCTTAATCCCTGCCTAGCTCTACCAAGTCTATGCCCCTTGAAGCACTTCAGTGTCTGTAGGGTGACAAGCAGACTGGGATATTGTTAGTCCATTTTTTTCTTAGAACCAGTCTCCACATCCACATGGCTCTCATGAGCACATCCATGATTTGGTTTCACCAGCATAGCTTCATTCAAATTTTAAAAACAACCACAGGAAAGATAATTTATTATAGACCACAGATTTCAACTCAGTCTGTCCTTCAGGGCCCCTCATTACCCCCATGCTCAGCACACCGTGTCCTAGGTGCAATAGAAACACAGAGCTTAGGGTCACATCCCAATCTACACATCCAACTGGGTGTACAAGCACTTACTACAGTGTAGAGAGTAATCCCAAAGTACACAGGATTTTATTCTTATTTATTTTTTTTTCTTCTTTCTTTCTTTCCTTCCCTCCCCCCCCACACACACATTGGTTTTGGCCGTCACAGAAAATAATGGGATCGTGGGTGGATTCAAGATGTCAGACAGAGAGAACAAGCACCGCTGTTCACTTTGTAGTAAGGCAGGGAACAGTATTAAAGAAGCAGAAATCAAGGAGTCTGGCCACAGCAGCAGCAGCAGCAGCTCATCCAAAGCAATAACAACGCGCGAAGGCAAGCCATGGCAACTGAAGGAAGGCTGGAATCTAGCATACCCATGGTCTTGTTCTTATTATTACAACACAGCGTGACTAAAAATATCAAACCAAACAAAAGAAATTCCTGCAGGCAAGGGGTAAGAGAGGAGGCCGACCACTGCTGGAAATGGAACTTATTGTTCACCTAAGTAGTGCAGCGGGGAACAGAAATCACAGAAGCAAAGGCCAAGATCAACAGCGGGAGCAGCGCTGAAAGTAACAACAATGTTCCTGAACAAGGAGCCACAGACTCCAGAAGAGGCGAGTTAGAAAGGGGCTTCCCACCCTCTCGATCCCTCCAACAAATCACCCAGGCTGAATGCAGGCTAGATGGATTGCTCTGCTTTAGGGGGGTGGGATGTCGTGCCAGGGACAGACATGGGAATGGCTGGGGGGGGGGGGGGGTTATGGGTCGTTCAGCTGTCAGCTCTCAGGTGATCCAAACAGCAGATTGACCTCAAAGGGAGGAGGAAGGAAAAGCTCCCACGAGATCCTGGCACTGCCAGCTGAATCAGCCTTCAGGGATGCTCCTGCTTCCTCAGGTGCCATGGGGCCAGGGTGATGGTGAAGTTGGGAATCCTGGGAGGGTTTGCCCTAGGGTCTGAGGAACCCAAGGCTTTTTGTTCCCTGGACACATCACTGGCTTTGAGAGCTTGGCACAAAGGCTACTAGGGCACAGGGATTTTGACTCCTTCCTGGATGGCTGGTTCCAGCACTGACCTGGCTGGTTTATGTGGTCAGACCATCTCCATAAAACTATTGTTCTGTGCAGTGGGGCATTTTCTGACAGACATCTTTCCATGGGGGGCTATCCAGCCAGCCCTAGATCAGAGCAGCTGTGCTCACAGAGGAGACAAAGCTGGGCTCTGGATGTGTAAAGAAATACACAGGAACAATGTTCAGCTTACTTGTAACAAAGCCATTACTAATGGCCATATTGTTGCTTTGCATTTCTGTGATACCTTCTAGAAAAATCCCCAAATTTTCTCACAAGTTAATGAACCAAACAAACTTCCCCGCTGTACCGCAAGGCAAGAATTTTTACTACCTCTTTTTCTCTTCTAAATCCTCCAGACTTGGCAGTTTTTTTGGCCCATCTATTCACCAGTATCACACTTGCATATTTGAGAGGAGAGCTCTTCCTTCCCATATCACCCTCCCCTCCATAACTCTGCACAGAGACGTGAAGGAAATCTGGCTTGCAGCTGGCTCACATGGTGTGAACTGAGTGGCCAGTCTAAGACCTAGAAGAACAAACTGTGACCTGCTGCACTCAGAGTGAGGGTTTTATAAGGTAAAGAGCTTTGGGGGATTGCAGTGCTGAAGGAGAGGCAGCTGTTGGAGGCGGCTGAGAAGTGGGAATAGGTGTATGGGGACATGATGGCCTGTTGAGTCAGTGTCTCAGCTGGTATAAACCAGCATAGCTCTGCTCACTAAAACTTTGGTACAAAGTTCATTTGAAGAAAGAAAACAATGGCTGGATAATACAGTGCTCAGAAATGCATCTTCCTGCCATTTAAAAAGGGAGGAGCTGTGCTGTGAGGTAGTGACAGGCCTAGAATTTGATCTTTCCAGGATAGAACTGCCGTCTGTTTTCTACATCTGCATAATTTTCTCTTTTAGATTCTCACTTAGTAATGAATAAATATTTGTTTCCCATGCCACAGCTCCTTTTCCATGCCTTCAATTTCTCCTACATCAGGCTGTTTATAAAGGATGCTCCTGGGATGGAGAAACAGGCCCTGAGATCTCAGAGATGATCCTGTCTTTAAGCTTCCACTGCTGCTCCACCTGCTTCATTCCTTCCTTTTTAGCATCGCACGACACATTGAATACATAATTTTCTCTCTCTCAGTCTGTCAAACACATACACACACACACACATTTTTTTTCTATGCTTGTATATCCCAATCTATAGAAATTTCCCCAACTTGTGCATACAGCAGCCACATAGTAAAACAAAGGCTTTTATGTATTCAAACAGATGATATATGGATTAAAAAGACATAGTTAATGTGGCTCGTACTTTCAATGGAGCTTTAACTGACTGAAAACACATAGTTCATGTTAAGTCTTTGTTGAAATTCCTATCAGTAATAAGCATATTGAATCATGAGAATAAACATAAAATGTCACAAGCTTCTTTTTTTGCCTCGTGGTGGTTGCAATTTCAATATATTTGTTATAATCAGCAAAAGCAGTATGCCACGCTGGAATAGCTGAGCCTCTGATTCATTTCTGAGGATTGGTGATAGTGCAAGCTACAGTCTGGAAGAACGTTCCTTGCCACCAGGCTGGTATTAATTTCCTGTTCAAAAGAGGCTATATTGTCAATGTGACACTTTAATCAGCTACCAAAGTGACTCTGGGAACGCAGACTTCACAATCAATGTCAATGTATTTCATGTAGTTTCAATACCGCTTAGTCATTTTGCTTCAGAAGTGTGCAAGGAGGGTCAATACATTTCATTAGTTTGTTTCATCTAAAGGACAGTACAACATCAGAACTTTGATTATATTATAAGAATTGCCTTAATGTGACACCAGATTCCCTGATTGTGCAATACCAGACACTGGAGTGCTAGAGGGCAGTCAAATTATCCTTCACCCATACACACCCATGAAGCACCAGCAAAGCATGCTACACAGAGGAAAGAAGATAAGAGGATGCTGATAATTTGCATAATACACAGTATATAACAGCTCCTCTAAATACATTAAGAAACTCAAAAAAACCCAACCCTTAATTTTCAAGGATACCAGTTGCCAGATTTGTTTACTTTGAATTCCATGCTATAAGAATGCTTGGAGTATCCAAGCATCGTGCTATTTTCATGCAGTTATTCATCATTCATAAAAACATACACTAAGCACAAATGTCCATTTGCATATAAATAGTTTCTTAATAAATTCCTAAATAAAAAAAATAATAGGGACTTTCATGGAAACATCAAAGTGAACTTATTCCAAGGTAAACACATGAAGTATGTAGGTTTTTAGTACTTCTACAAGCGTTTTACTAGGAGCCCAATTAACAGGATAGAAGACAGGTACATCTTATTATTCAAGTAACTTAAAGAGAAATATAAGAAATGACAGAAAAAAACCACAACTAGAAGTTTGGCTGAGTGAAATTATAGGAAAACCACTGGAGAAAAAGTTCAATATTTGGCATTTGTATGTACCACAGAGAAGGAGGTGGAAGTGGGCTTTACTTGAAAATGAAAAGAGATAAGCCATACTGAAGGCACATTATTGATCTAATTTCTTGGTAGATCTAAGCATTTCAGGTTTATAAGGTTTGTCTGCCATGTTAGATGAGGATGAGGCAGTTTGTGTGTTTAGGTGGTGTTATGCTTTCAGATTCCATATGACGGATATCATTACACAATATGCTCAGCACTGACAGTTTCAAATATTTGAAATTTGAGGGACTATATTACTTTATCCCAGCCAACGATCCACCCTGAAATTTCCCCCTCCTCAATGTTTCTAATAACAAGAATTGTTTCCAAATACATGAATACCAACAAGGTACCTCAGGGAGCGCAGCCATTAATATCCCTTTTTTTTTTCTGAATTTGATGAAGTTTCTACATTTCTGCCTGCTACTTAGACTGCTGGAAGTCCTTCTGAACTTATTATATACAAAAAGAAACTCATATTAAAAATATTTTAAAAGTGTCTGCTGCTGTGCTTCCAAGTCCAGTTCACATAGACCAAATTTTTTACAGACAAACTGCCAAAATCAGGTAGAAGGATGCTGCCATAAGGTCCCTCTTAAGAAGAGAGAAGCCTTCTTAATAGTTTTTCTCATTGTGGGGAAAATCTGATATATGAAAAAAAAAGTCAACTAACCAACACAAAAGCTCAAGGGAGTATTTCTCATATGCTATCTCTTCCTATCATAACCAAACTGGAAATCAAAGAACAACAGTTATACAACTGATATCGCTTACAGAGACAATAAACACTGTTATACAAATCTGACCCCAGCATCACAAATTTTGCTGCTGATTCTTATTATTAAAAGGGAAAGAAGATTAAATTACTCTGAATATTTTCCTCTCACATTTGAAATCCTTGGGGAATAGGTGTAAAAGGAATTGAAAACCAGGAATGGGTTAACCTCAGGGAAGATATCAGAGGATATTTCAAAATAACTCAGTGTTGATCTAAAGTTACTTCAACTGAAGTCAACAAACAAACTCCCTGTGGAAGAAGAGTCAACGACTTTGAAAATGATACAAAATCACATAGAAAAATACTTCTGGTGTCTTTGATGCTGTAATTAAGATAGGAGTTTAACAAGGCTTCTTCTTGAACTTAAATATTGACTCTTACATTTAATTACTCTCTAAATAACCTCTACTGCCTAACTTATTAACTTTAAATTTCACATTGCCAGTAGATGTTGCACCTAGACTTTTCATGTTTTGTCTCAGCGATAGCAGTAAACACACCAACTCTGTGTGGACTTCCTCAAATAACCAGATAGGAAAACCCACTTAGTAACTCTTGAATACTTAAATATTGAAAATTTGGAGGTGAAAATATTACAGCTTAAGACACAGTCAAGTTTTTATATTTATAAAAGAAATCAGTTTGATGAATTTTGGAAAATTCCACCAAAATGCTCCTCAGTTTGCATTGCTTTAGATCCTAGAGTTACCATGTTTGACAGAATTGGGCACAGTTAAAATAACCAGTTCTCAGGAGAAACTATAAACTGCTTTGGAAATGTTGCTGGTGAGGAATGAAAGATAACATGACTGTGAATAAGCCTAAGAAACACGTGTCTGAACTTGCATTACAGCTTGATCTCATCACCTCACTTCAAACCTGAGTGTTCATTAAAAGGAAATTTTTCTTAAGCCTACAGCTAAAACCCACTGGTAACTCAGATACTGTTTGAAGTGTTGCTCCTCACCACTCAAGACAACAGTTTTCTGCTCAATTTTGTTACAAACCTTTCATGTGTCCATGCTTGTACCATGTATCTGCCAGTGAGAGTCAAAAAATGGCTTCATGTCTCACTGTGTGGTCTTTGCTATCAGTGATCCTACTCTACTGACAAGCTCTGGACAGACTTTTAGATTATCTTCCCATAAAATAGTTTTACAGAGACAAGAGTCAGACCTCGCCTTTTGAGAAGTGGTGTTACACAGAAAGGGCAGTTTTGACATAGAGAAGTAGAGACAGTTTTATTTTATGTTTTATTATAGTACTAAAAGGATTTCTGAAGCATGCAATATCTGTGCAACACTTTCCATTACTTTAATAAACCCTAGTGCCATAGATGTTAATTTTAGTTGGATAAGAATCTGGCCTACATGTAGAAATTTATGTTTATAATGTAGGATTTTATAGGGGGAGGGGGTTGATAGGAAATTTAAGAGATTTTTGTAGAAAAACTATAATAAGGGTTTGCATTTTTGAAGGGTCTTTTCTTCCATTCAGTTTTAGTGTTGGGATATCCTTCAACTACTATCATAGTAATCTTAGAGAATAAAATGACAGGAAGGTCCACAGGTCTACACTAAAATAAGCATCTTCTTTTTTTCAGTAAAATTATAGAATTTGAGAGGAGTAAGCACCTTAATAGAAACAATGAAGACTTCATATTTAATGGCATATTCCCTTTGATGCATAGAAATTATAGTAAAATTCCACTGGAAATAATGACAAAATAAGGTATGTTAAATATACACACACAAGCTTAATATGACAAAATAGGAACTGAGTTACTTACACATGAAATTAACAGTGTAGGAAGCAATTCTTTTTAGCTTGAAAGCAGGTGTGAAAGACTATGAAAGTGAAGCTTGTTAGGATTTTTTTTTTTAAATAATACAAACCCCCAAACAAAACCAAAAATCAATACTGGAAGATGGCTACGGTACTGGAAGAGAATACACCTAGCAGAAGTCATCAAATATTTTTACTTACAAAAAAAAGAAAAAAACAAACCCAAAACCCACCTAAAGCCAGGCAATCATTACACAGGTTAAATTAGCTTTAGCAATGCAATTGCTTTTAATAAGCATGATTTATAAGGAACATAAAAAATTACAGAAAGAAAAGAAGAGAGTTGCTTTTACAAGCTGACTCTTTGCACAGGTTTGGTTTTCTACATGGTGAAATACAGCCCATCCCACCCCACCATCTGCTCAAGACAAACAGCTGAGGCAAGACCTTTTCCTAAGCTGCCCTTGCTATAGGGCTCAGGTGTTAGCCTGAACCTCCAAGAAGCTTTTAAAGGTGAGAGAAGTTCCCTCTGTTTGAAGGACCCATGAGTCATAGCTGCATTGCTCCAACAGCTGTATCTTGCCATTAGCAATTGCAATCAAGCAAAGGGCTTCAATTGGCTTTGAATGGGAAAGACCCTCTTGAAAAGAGGAACAGATGCTTGAATTTAATCACCAAAAAGGCCTCAAAACTGGTGGGAAAAATATGTTGTTTCTGGGAAAACAGAAAATTGTATTTCAGGGATGTGGGGGGAAATCTAGGATCAAAAGCTGAGCCCTATAGTATTAAAACTGAAGCCTGGCTCGAAGGAAACATATGTCTCCATGCTTACAGGGCCCAAATGTATTTTAATATGCTAGATACTAGGTCTTGAAGAGCAAAAATCACTTTAAAAGATAGCACTTTTTTTTTTTTAATCTAGTTTTAAAAGTTCAAAAATATCAAGCAGCTGTTAATCACAAAAACAGTTTGCTAAACTCAGCCACTCCAAACAGTACCATTAGTACATGGTAGAGGCATTCCCCAGTCTGAAACTCTATGACAATATGTGTATATTCCAGCCTAGAAAAAAACATAGCAGGAGTTGCATGTTTCAAACATTTTGAAATGATGTACTACATTGTTATCTTCCCAAAATAATAACTACCTAATATCAGCTGGGCACATTTTTTCAAGTGTGATGTTTTTAAAGGACTTCAATAGCTTACAAATTGTTGAAGTAGATTTGCTTCCCTTAAAAAAAAAAAAAGAAAAAAGTAAAGACCTTCCTTTCCAAGATCTAACCTAGAGAATATTTTGACAGCTAAATTATAAACTATGAGAACCAAGGGAGTTGTTATGGACCATCAACTATAGCGAAGCAAGGGAGTGTTATTCAATTAATCATTTTACTCATTAGAGGTAAGTAAAAGCCAAAATAAAGTTAATCAGTCTTTTATACCCTGTGTTTACAGCAGCTCCCTGTGTCTTGATGGATTCTTTGAGTAACAGGAACAATGTTTCAAAGACAGATCAATAAACAGCAATTCCTGAAGTCTTGAAAATTGACACCTTTCCCTAGTTATAAGCCAACTGGGAAGCAACACCCAAAAGAAATGAAGAAGTCAACACAAGTTCAGTGGGGCTTTAACATGTGTGTCCCAAATTGCTAGATTTAAGTCATTACATTTTTCCAAGCAGCTAATTTTCCCTTTTTGAAGTACTCACAGAAGGTCAGGCCCAGTTTAAACATCAAAGCTTTATGAATTAAACACTTTCATGGAAAACAGAGAAGCTTGTCTGAAGTAAAGACTCCACAGTGTTGTAACAGAGCTCACCTTCTGCCCAGGACATACTGTGCATTTGGAAATCAGTCCTAGGTTGAATGAGAGAGCTGACAGCATGGCCTACCTTGGACACACATGTGCATATGGATAGATACACACATTCCTGACCCCAATGCTATTCTGTCCCCAAAAAAGCCACTTTGCTACCTCATAGCTTGGCTAATTCTGTGCTTTCAAGTATTGGCCGATTTATTTTTTTAATGAATTTCTATTGACATGTTATATAATGTTTCCAAACATGGTAGGAAAGACAATACATGAAATAGGAATGTTAATAATCCAAAATTCAGGGGCTCTGGAAATTTCTCAATAAAAGAAGCTCAATGGAAACAGCTCTCCTTTAGAAAAAACGGGACTTCTTTTTTAATTTTTAATTTAATTTTTAAGTCAATGCAATTTTCATAACTATCATTAAAATGTCTTTTCAATAATTGTTAGAGCAATTTAATTTTTATTGGGCAGCCCTGAACATAGTATATACTTATAGTACAAAATTATTAAAAAAATAATTCCTAACATAAGGGCATTTATGATTAATAACCTGTTATCGTGATGACTAACTAAAGACTCCCATGAGAACTGCAGTTTTGATTCCTTGGGGAATTTTGAGAGAGGGCACTTACAGAACACAGCCAAGTCCTCTTGGCTTCTAAACTGCACCAGAAATCTAGAAAAATCAGACTCACTTCTTTAGCCAAACCTAGCAAACTTGCTATGACGATGAAACAAAAATCCTCGTGTCTTCCTTCAGTGTGTCCAAAATCCTCAGAAAGTGCAATAATAGGCAAATTAAGAGAATCATGCTAAAACAAAATTAAAAATGATTCCTTTAAATGTGTGGCTTGCCTGCTCCCCTAGACATTTCTAAAATCTGTTTGCTGGAATGATTGCCTCCCACGTGCTACTACATCAAACAATATACAACGTGTTCTTCGGCACATCAAGGGTGTGTCTAACCACTGAAGATAAACTCCCATCCATAAGCCAGTTGATGTCCTTGTCATGCTGAGATGGAGAAACATTTCCCAGTACTCAGGCAGATTCTCAGAGCAGAATGCCTTGGCATGGCTCAGCACTGCATCTCTTGTGCTGGTGGGACTCCACTAATTTCACTAGAATTGCATCAGCAGTAAAATCAAAGAAAAGAGTGATAAATCAGATTATCTTTTTCATCTTTCCTGCCTCTGTTGCTTTGCTTTAGTAGCATAAAAGGTTAAAAAAAAAAAAAAAAAGAGAAAAAAAAAGAGCACAAACTTAATACCATCAAACATATGTGGAAGATATGTTTCATTTTCAACAAACGACATTTGTTTCAAGAACTGGGCTCCAGGAGTTACATTCTTCAGACAAAGAAAAAAGGAACAGAAAAGGAATTGTGTGGTTACTTGACCATTTCTAACAGCACAAAAGTGCTTTTTCAGTTTTATGTCACAGGTTAAAAAGTAAATGAGGTTTGAGAAAATAATAATTTCATAAATACCACTACCCCAAGAGTGCATGGTAGATGCTCCACTGGAGGGAAGATACATTATACTGATGAGACACATCTGCTGTGTGCTCAGCTCCACCCATGACACTGTCTGTAACATCTTTCAAGTAGGTCTATGGCTTTTCCAAAATAAGCTGTATACAAAAAAAAAGTAGCAGACAGAAAGCAAAGAGATAAAAGTAGCTAAAGCCCTTGATGTGTTAATTCACTGATGCATTTTTAAACCAAATAACTTTTATGGAATGAAAAATGTTACTCTGCTAGCACTTGGGCTGCATGTTAAACTATCCTAAAGAATGTTCTTTTTTAAAAACTCTGCTTAAAGCCTACATAAAACTATGTTCAAAGTGTATGTCTCAGGTCAGTTGTCATTTGTTGGGATTAATGGGTTTCATGAATTTCATGGCTATCTGACATTCGCTCCCCTTTTTCTTTGAATTCTGAATAGCAATGGCTAAAATATTATTTTAAACCACAAGTGTTGACCTTTCAGAGGTGGGTCCCCATATGGAAGGTGAAGGGCAGGTGTCCTGCTGTGATAATGTCACTCCTTGGCTTGCTGAAAACCATTGTGAAGTGCACTCAGAGTATGACGTTATCTCAGCATGATCCACGCACCCTGGAGTGCCCTACTGCTTAAATGACAATGCTGAAAGGTGGTAGAAGGATGGCAACAAAAGGAAAGTTTTACATAGGGATGGTGGCTAGATGTAGTACAGCTGGGTAAAATAATTAATAAATACAGCACTGACAGAATGACCAAAATTCCAATCCCACCCCGAGGACAGCTTCCAGAAAATGCCATGGGTACAAGATTTCATCCAAGATCTGGTCTGATGCTCAATGCTTGAGTCAGCTGCTTGAATCATATGCCAGTCAGAGCCATTCTTGTGAGAGGGGAATCTACAAAACTTAATAAAAGTCAAGTGGATGTCAATGGCACTATCGTGAGCTATTATGGGAAATATATTCAAGCTAGGATGCAATGCCAACGGACAATTCATGACTGAATTGTTTGCTGTGATTTATGTGCCACCGTATCTCAGTTTGTGGCAGGGAAGAAGAGCTGAAAGCTGGGAGATTTTCCAGGTTCAAAACTAGTTCTAGAACCAGCATGGGCTGCCTGTAAGCTTAGACCTGGAGGGGATATCAAACCAATTTCTTAATCAAATTAAATCCAAACTTCTTACCTAGGTTCCTTAAAGCCTCCCTCCAAAATATTTCCTAATGAGATTAAACCACCAAACAAAACAAACAAAAAATTATTAGGAAAACCCTGTAGAAGACCACAAGGGATAGTGAGGTGGAGGGCAAAGGCACCCCACAAAGCTCAGGATGGAGTGCTGCTCCCCAAAAAATATGGCTATTAGTTTGTAGAAAATATAGACACTTGTAGTTGCCTAACAAATCAGTCGCTGGTCACCATGAGCTTTGTACTCTTCAGCAGAAACAGCCACATTTTTACTGAGAAGCTTGGTTTTCTGTTTCTCAAATATGGTACCCCACTTGGAGGAGGCATTGTGGATGGCACTGGGATCAGATAGCTCAGACTGAAAGCCCAAACCTTTGGCAACAAGCACATGCACAGACAGCAAAATACAACACGCCCTCCTCGGAGGCAGGCAAAACCCGTATGGCTGAAGGTGCTAGCGCTTTCCGAAACCATTTTAGTCCATCTCTAATGGAAATCTAATGGAAATCATAAATTACTGAAAAAGGTCCACAGGTGCTGAAATTTACTACTGTGTTGACTGCTGGCAAGGTCTGAAAGTGAGGAACAATGCAAGATGTGCTATGAAAATGAAATATTTATGACATTCATATTCTCCCTCAAGCTTAAAAAAAAACCAACAAACCAACCTAGCAAACCTTTTTCTTAGTGACCAAATAATAAAGCCCAAAAAAAAAGAGAGAAAGAAAACCAAAACAAACAGTAGAAAAGATGGAAAAAACCTTGACCCCATGTGGGTGTTTTCAGAACTCTCTTTGCAAACTTCTCATAATAGGTCATAGGTTTAATTTATTTATTTAGAGTATTGTAACATTATCTGAGTGTAAGAATAAATTGGTCTCAATGAAGAGAAGAATGGAATGGCTCATCATGTTAAACTCTGAATAATCAATAACATTTCTCAATATGCTATTCAGTACAGTATGCTGCTAGATATTATATGCACAGAGAGGAAGTGGAGATAATTTTTCCTACAAGTAAATGCTTACTGTAGTTATTGTAGTTTGCATGAGACAGGAATGACTTGGAGCAAGGACAATAAAAAAGCAGGGGGGAAATTACACTACAGATTTGATCTGGCTTCCACAATCAGTTTGGCAATTGGTTTCATTGGGAACAGCTTCAAGCCCTGCAAGAATTAATGAAAAAGAAAGGTTGGCTTTGAGCAGAATCGGCACAAAAGATAATGTGAATGTCATGGAAGGTTTCGATTTTATGCATTAGACATGGGCAGGGGGTGAAGAACAATCACTTTTAGATTTTCCCAAATACAAACCCCGATATTAACTTGGTGGCAGTCCTGTTTTTAACAATTCACACCTAGTCACACCTTGAAAGTTTCGCAATCCCGCTGATGTCTACCAGATGTGCAGAATGACAATTTAAAAAATGGGGTGACACAAAAGCTAGGATCTTTCTCATAAGGTGCAGATACATTTCTGTAACATACTTTGTTTCTTAAGGCTAATTCTTTAAAGCTATGTTTATACTTGAGCCTCAAGGACAGGTTGGATTTTATGAAGCACAAAGAAAGTGTAGCAAGTAGAGATGCAAGTAAACGGCTCCACCATCAAACCCACATGCAGAGAGCCCAGGAGACTGACTGTGTGTCCTTCAGCATGAGCAGACCATCCCTCTGAGCCCAAGAAGATTTTGGATTAGGCTTTCCCCTCTCTCCCTGGAACATCCAGTACATCATAGTTCAAGCCTGATTTATAAATGACTCCACAAGAGGTCACCACAAGACGAACAAATTGTTGTCATAGATTTTGTAATGTCATTGCTTAAATTTCATGGGCACTGCTATGTTTCTGGATGGGAAGGAGTTCAAACAAAAGCAGCATATGTCATCCTTGTGGCATCCCACACTCCAGCAAGGTCAGAAAGGCAACAGTGTCAGAGCCTAACAGTGCAACAATTCTGTTAGTGAGTGATATTACCTTTGTGTCATGGGACCAGGCCCACATATGAGTTTGGGCCATGAGGATGCACCTGCACCATGCAATGGTGTGTGCCAGGCAGAGACACGAGTTAGTAAAGTTTGAGCTGCTTCTGAAACTGAAATAGTATAGCCATGTATATGGGCAAGTGGGCAAGACACCTATGCTGATTTGCTGCTAAGGACTAATGGACAAGATGCTGCAGCAGTGGTGAGCTGGCATCTCTGTGCTCTGAGGACACAGAGCTCTCTAGGGCTAAGCAGGCTGTGTGGAGCACAGTGATGAGCTCTGCTGCATGCCCCTGGCAGGGACCTTGCTGAACCTCACAGAAACATGATGGCAGTTGGGCACGTCCTGAAGCTGTCTCCTCCAGCCCACTGATGAAACCTCTCACATTAAAGCAAAGAGCAGGCGCTTGGTAAGGGTTCATATTTTAGTCAGCTTAATGAGAAACTGTTGGAGGTCAGAGTGACATTAATCCCCAACATATCAAGGATAGACTTAGAAGTGGCTGGAAACTTCCTCCAGCCCCCACTCAGCAAAACACTGAACCATGTGCTCACCTAGAAGCATTACAGCTGCCTTATTCATGCACTTAATATGGAGCATGGGAGAATCATGTGCCTTAAAAAAAAAAAAGAAAAAAAAAGGCACTCTTTGGGATCTAAAGAGGCAGATAAACCAATATGTTCATTTTTGATTTGCCTGTGACATTCTAAAGGTTCAGGAGCTGTGAAATTCTGAGTCTGGAAACTGTTTCCAAGTGCTGTTTTGTGTGCTGATTTGATTTGTACAAGGATCAGCCTGAGACAGGTCACGGAGAGCAAATCACTTTAGTAAGCTAAACAGTAGTAATAATTTTAAGTGCTATTTTCCCCTTGAGATTAATTTTATTTTCTAATATAACCAGAGGCCAGTTGGAGAAAGAGGAAAAGAGAATGACATTTGCCTGGACCCGAAAAGAAAGCTTAATGACGGAGAGGGGGTTCAAAGATAGTGGTAAATAGGGAGAGGAAACTGTAATAACACAGAAAGACTTTACATTTATGGAAGATGAAATTCACCCTTATGTTCAAGGCTAGAACAAGGATCATAAAGTTTAAATGTTTACCCAGTGCAGAGGTGAATTTCACCCAGGGATACTTGCCTATCCTCCAAGTGTGCACACACAGAACTAAGCAAAATAAACAGACCCAAACCCCACGATAAGTCTCTCTGAGTAGCAGGCTAGCACAGTGGTATTTCTATTTTATGCACAAAGAAACAGTGTCAAAGAGGTACTAGATAACAAAGATTGCTTTAAGAATTTCAATAGAAAGGTGTGTGTGTATAAAGAAAGAGGATGAAAGGTGGTTTGAATCAAATAAACCAAGAAAATTGGCAGGAATGTCCTTGCTTCTACATGACACAATTAACTGGATGAACTACGAAGCTCTGCACAGTCCTTCCCTAGTCACTGAAAAGCAGCTGAGTCCCAACAGCCACAATAAAACTTACTTCTCTGGACAAAAAGGACTGCAACTGATCCTGGGTGGAAGAACTCAGTTCTCCCCCTACTTCACCAGTCCTGCAGGATGCATTTTCCTGTCCTAGTTCTTCATAATGACTTATAGCCATGCTCGTCTACTAATTCCTGTGTAAACACAGACACTTCCTCAAAACATTCATTAAAACCATTGTTTGCCAGCACTGTCATAAACTCTGCTCAAAGGCTGAGTAATAATTTGCAGAAAAACCTTACAGCAATTAGAGATTGTGTGGTCCTACAGGCACAGCTATAACCAAATGAAGAATTTCATATAAAGACTTCCTGTATTTCCTCTATTCAGGAGTCCTATCATTTGTATGGGATTTAAAACAGCTCCCAATAGACTTAGTGAAAAAAGTCTTAGGAGCTTCTGTCAGGGTGGGTTGTGTTCTACAGCCTTTTATAAAAAGCAACAATACTGAGCTAAGCAAAACTGCCTATCAGCAGATTGATGCTGATTTTGGTAAAATGCTGAATGAGAAAACAAAGACTCTGATTATTTTTTAAAAGGTAGTGTTTTATTTCTACATTTCTTTCACTTAGCTATTGAAGCTGAAAAAGGCAGAATAAAAAAATGACAATTTTGTGAAATAAAGTCTAGACTTTTTACCTTTGAGGAAACATAAGCCTAACTGCAAACTAAGACTTTCAGATCAGAATGAAGTAGCTTTGACTTTTAAACTTTAAAAAAGCGCCCCATATTTATATCATCTTGAAAGTCAGAATACAAAATCAGCCTAACTAATTAACCAAAAGCTCATCTGCATGTCCAGCTCCTGAGGTATGTCATCTGAAACTCCCTCTGGATGGTCCATAGGACTGCACAACCGTGGGGGATTAAAATGTTAATCAAACACTAACCACAGTTTTAATCATACAGGCATTTACACACATGAAAAACCCTTCCTATATGCAAGTAGCCCTTTTGAGTTCAAGGCATTTCCTTACCTATAAAAAGTTATTTACATGCACAAGTATTTGGAGGTTCAAGGCCTGTAACCTAAAAAGCAACACTAATGTTCTGAACAGTCCCTCTTGAGCTACTTCTTGGAAGCGGTTGGCTCTAGGAAGGAAAAGAGTTTCTGAGTATCTATCATTTTAACTAGTGTTCTTCATCAGGCCTCTCCTTGATTCTTCACAACTCAAAAGATTTAAAGTACACTATTTCCTACCACAACTGCTTTACTGGCCATGCAAAGCATATGGTAAATTTTGAGTAAACTGTGCACCCTTCCCTAGAGAAAATACATTTTAAAATAAACCTGCTATAGAATCTAAAAAAAGACATCACATTTACAACACACAACTAAGCCACTGATGTACAATATGAAAAATTAAGAGAGCTACAACAAGTACAACTTTCCTAAGCAAACAAGGGGAACAACAGGGAATTGGTGCAAAAAGAAAACAGAAAATTAAGCTGACATTGTTAAGAATAACATTTTCCTCCATTATAGTCTCTTACTGACAGCTTTTAGGAGATTTTTGCCTTCTTCATTAGATCTCTCTTCATGTTTATCCTCCAACCTGTCTTTCCTGCATTTCAAATGGACAGTCATTCATTCAGCAACTGGATCTACAAGGATACACATATGCTTTCTTGGGAAGCCCAGTTTATCTCCAACATAAAATGCCCTATAGACAGCAATTTTTCCCACTGTTGCTAAATATAATGAATCCTGGAGTGGGACTTGGCAGCTTTTTAACATTGTACAGCAATTACCAGGAAGAAATGAAGAATACCGTCATTTCCAAATGAAAGAGCAGGGTAATAGATGAGTGTAATGCAATTCTCCACCAGAATAAGGATGGGACACTGGAATTCTGTAGAATCTTTTTTACACATAGAAATGGGCTCTTCTGAATTTCGGAGATGCTCGTTGCAGCATAAATAGTCCTTTGTCGACTAAAAATTGGCCGGTCCCTGAACTGAAGTGAAAGGAGCTTGTGGTGTCTGAAAAAAAGACTCTATCTCTTGTCATAATTTCACATTCAGATTTGGAGAGCAAGTTTTAAAGTGGGAAATAGAGAAAAAAAAAAACCCTGGTCCTACCAAAAAAATAAAGCTAAATACACATCAGCAGCTATTTAGCCTGCCCTAAACCCAACTTCTTTCTCCTACATGAGAAAAGAGTGACCCCTCATTAATACCCTCCTTTACAGGCTGCTTATTGTTTTTACTTGTTTTATTTCCTTGCACTTGGAAATAGAAGCAATAAATTTCCAGGGAAATGAAACTCACTTATCAGATTTTCCAAGCATCAAGTTTCATATTAGGAAAGTTTAAATAAAAAAGTAAATAAAAATAAAAATTTCTAACTGGACTCAATATAGCTGTAAACCAATATACAGAAGCTCTATCAGTGATTGAGCCTTCCTGGTAGGCTCACTGTACTAAGCCTCGAGTTTCAGTCACTAATTTTCTTGTACAAGCAAATTACAGCAAATAACAACAAATTTACAGGGCTAGAATTTAATGATTCCCAATGTAGAGCCCCTCAAATCATATCAATGCAGCTGATATTTAACAAGATCACATATTGTCCACTTTTGAAACACAATGGGGATGGGCAGGGATCATCCTTACCCTTCACAATCCTTCTGTCCCAGCTTGTCTGGGCATTCAGGCAATGTTATTAATTTCCTTCCAATAAAAAATATTTTATTTTGAAATCTAACACTCTGATAGGGAAACTAAGAAATTTCTCAATTTTAAAAGTTTTCTTTATTCTTCAAAAGTGCCTCCACTTTTTTTTTTTTTTCTCCTCCTTACCAGTAGGCAGATATTTTCCCTAATGCTTTTCTGCTAATCACTGCCCAGTTCTCTTTCTCAGCATCCTTTCAATTGACCTCACTGAGATTTGAGCTGACACAGAGACCAGGAGAGGATCAGGCTGAGAGAAAATCCTGGGCCAGGCTCTGCCATCAGTTACAGCAAAAATAAATCAAGATTAATGCCACAAAACTTAGTGCCATGGGTCCAGAATTATATCTTTTCAACGGGAATTTGGTTTACACAGTGAAATCCTCCCAGAGAAGTAAATATAGATATTGGGGGGTGGTAGAAGGGGAATGGGGCAGGGCAAGGTTATTTCAAACCACTGGCCAAAGTGAAAAGAATTTAGAAGCTTTTTATAAACCTTTTAAAAGGCCATGTCTGGTATGAAAATTTCCCATTGCATGTGTTTATGTACAATTCCACGAGCTGTACAAATCCACACAATGGAAGAGGTTGTTAAATATCTGGGCTCGGGGAGGGGGGCCCAGCTCCCAGGGGGACTCCTGGGTCACCTCTGCCAGCAGTTTTGCCTCCAGGACTTTATTCCCTGACACCCAGGACTGACCAGGCTCCTGCTTCTGAGCAGCCATTCCAGACTGGCAGACAAGCCTTAAACACTACATCAAAGTTACTGTTAGATTTCAATGAGGAGACACTTCAATGTGTCCCAATCATGCCTTAATCTTAAAGTGTTGTGGATTTTTTTTCTCTCTCTCTCTCGGATCATGCTGCTTTTTTTTTTTG
>VXBZ01012460.1:243812-362649 GCA_013399135.1 Heliornis fulica | reverse complement strand
AAAAAAAAAAAAAGAACCAACCACCCTGGTGAAGTGTCTATTCGACACCAGCACGGCTCTGGTGTCATTCCCTATTTAATGGCTGTCAGTGAGGGGGAAAGACAACGTGGTGGGTAATTAAAACCAAATTGCAGGCAGGAGATGACTGCAGAAGAATGATATTGTCATTAATACTGATTTAACATGCACCTGGGTAAGGTGAGAGAGTGCAGCTAGGGAAATCGCAAAGGCACCAGGGTTGCCTAATTTAAAGATGTAGGTTTCTTGCCGAAGCATGTTTAAAACCCGAATAAAACCATCATATCATGACAGCAGATAGAAAACTGAAGCAAATGCACTACATATGTCTGTTAAAAAGAGGAAGAAAAAAAAAAAATCCTCCAAGCCTGTGTTCGCTGCAAAGCAAGCGCTGCATCCCCTCTGAAGTTCAAAAGTTGTTTATTTAAAAAAAAAAAAAAAAGGTTTTTTTTGTTGAGTTCTCTCATATCTCTGTTTCTAATGTGTTCATTGCTTCCTCTGCTTTTACAAAGCTGACTGATGAGAAGGGACCTTTGTTAGAAGGAAGGAAAAAAACCCACTGACAAATCCAGTCTGTCTCCCAGAAATAAATTCTTCTCCATTAATATTTCAGTGAGCAAAGCTCCCCTACCTAGTATTTAGTACAGGACTTTAGTGTAATTCATTTATGAAGAAAGGGATCTCTGGAGTAGCCACTGAGACAGGAGATGAAATGAGGAAAGTTTGTTAATGATGATAACATGTTGCTCCAGCCCTGCCTGGATTCATTCCTCAGGCGCAGTCCCAGACTTGGGTAAACTTGTTGTCTGATCAGCACAGTTAAATGCACTGGAAATCAGCAGCTCTTAATTATAAATCAAACCACTGGACTTTTCCTTAATGAAACAATGTAAGTTCAATGCTCTGATAATATTTTTATGATACCTAAATGTAAAAAAGTAAATTTTACAAAACCTATATTCTTTTATTCTTCTTTACTTCCCCCTCCCCGCCCCATTTATTTCCCCCCACACACACTCTCTGGGCACCACATCAAGTTAAAATAATTGGGGGGGAGGTGGGGGGAGGTGGTGCAGCCTTCTCAGGCAACATATACAAAAATATGTTCAACCTACAGCCGAAATCTGGGTAGTAACCATTAAATCTCCTTTTAGTTTAATTGTAAATTAAATACTTTACATAAAAATAACCATCTTCCTGCCTTAGTGTTAAAAATGAGTCATTAAAGAAGCCATGAAGATATACATACATTCTACTGAAAATCATATTCAAAGGCTAGACTTTCAAAGGAAAAAAATAAAGGCAAAATAAAAATAAAAACAAAGATAAAAGAGCTCAGGTAGAGAAAACAGAAGTGATGGGTCCTGACCCGAAGCCTACTGAAATCCACAGTGAAGTTCCTAGGAAATTCAGCAGACTTGATCAAACTCAACCATTATTATGACAGGATTTCAATTTCTCTTTCTTTTATTTTCTCTTCTTGCATCATTTAGCAAGAATCTGAAAGGTACAGTCAGACTTTTAATTAAATTGCAAAAACGTTTGCCATCTTTTTCGGATTGTGTAATTCCTCCTAAGCCCTTTACCTGTAAATAAAACACTTCTTCCTCTGCTCACACTCAATCCTGCACAAACAGAAGCCAGGACACTGTCCCTGAACATTATGGGCTTCTGGTTTTGGGGGAGAGAAACCAGCTCGCCCCAGGAGAGACTTCAGAAAACGGCTCGTTTTCAGAGGGTGCTGAAAAAAAAAAAAAGAGCTGAGCCCTGGGTCAGAACATACTCAGGCACCTTGAAAGGTAAGTGTCAAGTATGCTGAATTCACAAAACCACATAAAAGCAGGCTGAGGAATGACAGATGTAAAGCTAAAGGAACAAGATGCCTGCCCGTGGCCCGGGCTCGGTTCCTGGCTGCGCCACGCAATCCCACCCACGACACTGAACAAGCCACGGTGTCACCGGGCCCCCGAGCCTCTTAGAAAATGCTGATGATAATTCACTGTCTTACTGGGGGGCAGTACAGATAAAGCCATTGCTAACTGGAAAGCACTCGGATTTTGTGACAGGGAAGAACCTAGGCGGGCAGGTGCGGCTTCTCGCTCCGGCTGGACGTGGTGCAGACAAGCTGCCGTGCGTCGCTGGCAGGAAAACCTGAGATCTGCTGAAGCCAGTATGGGTTTGGGGGACTGGTACTGAACAGACTTGGAAACCAGTTTCAGCATCAACAGTTTCTAAATGAAAACCTGCTTAGGTGATCAGCAGCTCATGGACTCGCTTGCATGGTTCACTCTAACAACTTGTGGTTTGGTTTTTTTTTACCCCAATATTCTAAAACTGGAACTCCAGTGACACTCACAAACAACATATGTTGGTCGGATGAACATAACATCAGGGTTTTTTTCTTGTGTGTGTGTATGAATATTTTATGGTTCAGTATTTTCCAGATCCAAGATCAGAATTCAGCTATCAATTTTCTGGACCTCGACACTCCATTTTCTTAATTGATAGTAATTTAAAAATCAAGTGACTTATTTGCAGTCTACTTTCTTGTTTAAGAAAAAAAAAAGGGAAGCAGACATCTTCATAATAGCTGCCTAGAGAAATGTCATGACAAATTGCAGCACAGATCAGAAATACTACTTAGTGAAGAGCTTAATGCAAGCAGCTTAATACATAAATATGAAAAACTAGGAGCAGGATAAAAAAAAATAGAATCCTAATCTCTTTTGCTCAACTTTGAAATTTCTAAGGCCCACGTCCTGAAATACCTCCGTGCTTTATTTCACGATCACAAGCAGTCCTCCTTAAGTTAGTAACACTAATACAGTATGTGTGACAATACCCACTACAATAAGACCTGAAGCACATTTTGTAGATGGGAATATTTGTTACATTTTCCCTTTTGTGTTCCTTCTTTTCGAATAGTTATAAAATATATATTATGTTTTTATTGCAACTGTCTGAAGAGAGGGATTTAGATAAACTAATTCCACGACTGTATCAAAGTATGTTCTAAATGTTTGGGTGTGAATCTGTTAGAAGCTTCTTTTCACTCTGTAAAACATGCAGGAGGAATACTTTACATATGAGATGCACTGAGAGTTAGAAGAAGAGTTAGTTTTCTCCATATGTAGGGTCCTATGAAAAATCTGGTCAGGAAAGTTAATTTGGAAATGTGTTTTTACATCCATAATGGATCATTTTGTAATTTGATGATTTTATTACAATTTTGTAAAGAAACCCTCAAATACTTTCTTTCCTGATCCATGAGAAGGAGAAAAGCATAAGAGCCTCTAACATATTTTATGCTGTCCGCTCTGAATTCAGAGAAAAAAAAAATCCAGACATAACTGAAAGTCAGTTTCCAAATCTCTGTCATCACTACTCTTACAAAGGGGTTTACATTCAATAATATCTGTGCTAATAAGGCTTCAGATAGCATCAAAAAGTTGTATGTTTCTCAAGTATACCCAAGAAAGGAAGTGATCAGCCTTCAAAGCAATTGATAAATCATTGACAGAAAACAACAATGCTCAACCCAATAAAAGCATCTCTTCTCCTGTGAGTTGGAAATCTGACCCCATTCCCAATAGCTGACTGCAATAAAGCACTGAAAATCATAAAGCAATTACCTGACACTTAATACTGGGTTATTATTAGAAAACTATTTTCTTGTGGAAAAAAAAAAAAAAAAGAAAGAAATCATTTTCTTGTACTGCAACAAGAAAAAGGCAAATAACATTCCTTCCACCTTTTAAAAATATTAATGCTTCTATATTGAGTTTATTTGCTGTTGAAGTAAGAAATACACGGGACAAATCTTCCCTAGGTGCAAAACGATATTGCTCTGTGGGCTTCAGCGTAGCTATTCTCATTTATTCTGGGTCTGGACCTGGCAGAGGAATTTTTTTTTTTATTATTATTTTTTTTTTCCCCTAGAAAGGTAACAGCTGCCAGCAGCAAACCCAGAAACATCCAGTTTCTGTTATATTTTGCTTTCACATGAAATGGAATGTCTTCGGGGAGCACACAGGCATGCTAATGAGACAGGTTCAATGGAGATAGACATACTGGGCCAGCACCTTAGCCCCTGGTCTGGTTACCCTGTGCTGCTGGGGCTCTGCAAAGCGGCTGGATAGCTGCCCTAAGGGGGGCATGGGAGGATTTCCATTGCATAGGGATTCTTGCTTATGAACTTTCATTAACACAGGGTTAATTTCTAAGGACACTAAAGAGTCAAAATGTCTTGCGATCATTCCAGGACTGCTACAAAGAGCCATTTTTCTTTATTAAAAAAAAATAAATTAAAAAAAATCCTTGTTTGGATTCATGCAAATGTATTTTGTTTGCAAAGGAGAATATTGAATGTTGGGCTTGTTTTAACTCAGCAAATACTGTAATATTAATGTATTCACTGAGTGGATTATGAAATTTATCTTGTAATTTGTTGCTGCTACTAGTTGTCATTTTTGATTCTCGGAAAAATGAAATAAGATTTAACTTCAAAAAGTTCTTCTTTATTATCTAATTAAATAAAGGTGGCAGATTAATTGACTAATTGGTGCTCATGTATAGATGGAGACATATGGAAAGGATTTAAGATTAGACATATGGAAAGGATTTCTAAGATCTGTAAGACTGTGAGCAGCATTTTATCAGATGTTTTGTATACAACACGTGACCTGCACAAAATGCTGCATTCAGCATATAAGCCAGATTCATAAATGGGTACATCTGAAATTCAGCCTCGTGGACACATTCACAATCAGCAAAGATGCAGACTAGTAATTCCATTTTGGACACTAACTCAGCAACAAGGAAGAATCTTAAATACATATTAAAATACCATATTAAATAGTAATTTATTTTTTTTTTAGGGATAGACTCTACCATTCATACCCATACTGAGTTATACACAAATACTTGAAAAATGCCTGTTCAGTAGGGCACAAAAGCGCCAGACTTGAAGTAAAATCTTAGTTGGCTGATTTTAATGTGTACACAGAAGGACAGGGAGGGAAAGTGTGGGGATGTAAGCCACTCCATTTCACTATTAATTCACAGGGAGATGGTCTAGACAACGGAACTCAATGCCACAATCTACATACAGACTATATGCACCGACCCAGCAAGTACAACCACGCTCGCAGCAAAAAAAGAAAAAGACCGAGTCAGACAAGCCTTGCTAGAGAAAAACAGTTACATTCTGTTAGGTTAATGGGTTGCAATATCCCTGCCACATCTGCAATGGGTTTAGAGGATTTATACCTGTAGTGAAGCAAAAGACGACCGCATTGCATTATCTTCTTTCAAATAAACACAATATATTCTTGAAATACTGCTTCGGTCAAGTGCCTCGGATTCTTGTTCAACTCTGGCAAAGATTTTGGCTGCAACTCAGTATTGTAATGCTTATATGGAAATTTAGTAGAGCAACTTGCTATGAGGTAAATATATGGATTCTTTTAAATAAAAATAAAAAGTAAATTCAAAGTCAACGTTACCCTGAAAATGACACTTGGGCTTGGGATTTGCCTAAAATGCACTGACAAAATCTTGAAATACTGTAAACATTTATCAGTTAGAGATCTGTTCCCACGGGGCCAAATCAGCAAAGAGGGCACCCTGTGTAAATCTACCACACAGAAAAAGGAGTATTTTTTCTCAAAGACAGGTAGAAAACCAGCAGTTACCCTATAGTTAATGGATGTACCAGGTACAGTGTGGGAAGGGGTGGGCTATCCAACTCCACTAAGAAACAACTCTATTTTCCAAAATTCCTGACATGAAACAGGAATTGCCTTCACTGATGGTTTTGGACCAGACACAGCTCAGTTCTGGCAACTAGAGTTGCCTCTCACAGCCTCATCACAATACCCCTGCGAAGTTTTACATGCCAGGATATTTAAAACAACTAATCTATCAACTTCCAGCCCTAATAATATGTGGAAATAAGGAATTATACTTTTCAAGATACTGATTCAGTTTATCCTCTGGAATGCAGGTACCCCATTACTCTTACTACAAACTTTCCCTATTTACTTCACCCAACTGTGAGAGTAACTCTTAGATAAAACATGGACAAGTGCCCATGGTGCCTCACAAATAACCAATAATGAATTTGAAGATACTGATACATCCCTTCCATTTTCTTTTCTGAAAATAGCAAAATACCACAGTTCATCAGTTAAAAGCCCTAACTCTTCCTAATCCTAACCATACCCTGGCTCAACAAGACCTGGGAACACGGTACTGCCTGCAAATCAAAAAGAATAATTCCTTCAAAGCTAATCCTACTTTCCTCTCGGTTTATCAACAGGAACTCGAATCCCGTGCTTATCTATACTATCTCCTATCTCCCTGCTTTTTCTAACTCACAGCCCAACTCTAGCTTAAAGCAGATGACTTCATAAAGTTACACACACACACACACCCCTAGAAACTGCTTGTCACACTTAACACTTTTCCTGACCCCAACTCTAACCTAACCAAGCATGGGAACAGAACAGAGACTAACAAATTATTCACGCTTTGTGTTCACCTGTCTGAAAGTTGCAAAAGACAACAGCTACTCCTCCACTATGGACCCCATTTTTCCAAACCTAAACTTTGACAGGCATTGGAAACCTCTGACAGGCTCCAGCACAGACAGTCAGCAGACAAAACAAGCGTGTATCAAGCCAGCACACCCAAAGCGGTGCCGATTATAGCAAATATTTTATTAAAAGCATCTCAGACAGTATATTAAATAATTTAGTACTCCTCACTTTAGGAAATCTAAGAGAACAGGTATAACCTATTCTGAGGAAAACCCTGATTTTATATCGTGAACAGTGTGTGCCAGTTTCCTCATGGTTAGTAGGGGTATAAACTCCTCATAATATGCTGTGAGGGACTGCAAAAGTCAAAATACATACAAAAATACATTAAAGATACAGTTAATAATACCTGAATACTACTTATGTGAGAACTAATGAAGGAAAGGGGAAATATATGTTAGAAAATTATATTGTTTCTGAAAGTTTATAATCCAGCCTTTGTGTTCACTTGCATAACCCCAAATTTCTTTATCAACCCTACGTTGAAAGCGAGAGAGATGTAAAATATTGTCTCAAGATTCTGGGACTTTGGAGAAATACTGCACATTAAAATAAGCAGGAATAACATCCCAGAGGATCCTAAAACCTGTTGACAGACCCACATTTCCCCCTATCCTGCTTGGCTTCTCTCAGCTATGCCTGTGTGCACTGTTTCCAAATCTGAGCTTTAAAAGTGGCAGGTCCTAACTCATATTTTTATTTTCCATCACGTCCATCAGCTGGTCCCTTTCTTTAACACGAGAATCACAAATTGTTGCGGAGTTGACAGTAGAAATATGTCCCGAACATGAGTTCAATGGGGAAAAAAGAAAAAGAAAAGAAAAGAAAAAACAACAGAAAAGCAAAACTATCCTTCTTTTAATTGTGGTTTCTGGTTTTGCAGATCTCCCTTTTCCTGCAATCCCACCCAGGTTGCCCATTCCCAATTTACAGGGCCCGCACGCCTCTCCGTGCACCAGCTGCGGCAACTGAAAGTAATTATCACTCCAGACACAATAAGGTGCTAAAGGTAGTGGCGAGCGTTTTGTGCAAAAAGAAAAAAAAAAAAATTAGGAAGAAGGGAACCTGATGAAAGGAGATTAGTGTCTGTTAGTCTTTTGGAGAGGAACGGGGGAAAGCAAAGAGGGGGAGCGAAATAATAAATAACCCCTTTCCGTGGGGAATACTTGCATATGTAGCAGACAATGAAATAAAAAGTTTTCTTTGAAGAGTGAGTTCCTTTTCGTATGAAGTAAGCAGTACCAAATGAAATCAGAGAGTTATGTTACAGCTGATGTATAACTGATCAAAAGAGTGACAGGATGGAGTTATGAGAATGGTGACCGAGAGAAAGAGAATTAAAACAAAACATACTTCAGAGAATAACCTACAGCACCCAGGGAACTGGAGCAGCCCCTGCAAGGGAGCTCATGGAGGCTGTATTTTAGGAGCAGCTGGGCAGGCTGTTCAATACCTGTCCTGAACTTCTTTTGTGGAGTGGGAGAGAAGGAGTAGAGACAGTAGAGAGAAGCTCTTACTGGGAAAGTTGTCAGAGGCAAGGCAGGGAGGGCACAGAAGAATATGAGTTCGCTCCCAGAAACGGCAGGAGAGGTCGGATCCGTTCTGACTCCCCGTCTCTTTCCAAGGGATCTAATTTGCAGTGAAGCCCCTGGGACTCCTGTCACCGGCACTAGTAGGAATGAGATCACAGCCTGAGTATTTGTTCTACATTTTCCAAGAAAGTAGATTTTAGTAGAGCAGAGGACTCACATAAGGATGTCTGTGAATAACTAAGGTATGCATATACTGAGAAATATCACTGAACAGCAGCTGTGGAGGGAATAGATTTTCTGAGCTCTGCTATATTTCTGTAAGGGGTACAGGTTTATTTATATAGGCAATAGCTACTCGTTCTAATCCGACTTTCACCACTTTTTCCTCTGAATTACTTCTTCTGATGATTTACTTCCCACTGAACTGCTCATGCAGGTATTCCCCAGCCTTTCCAGGAGTGGTCAGCTCTGCTGCAGGGCAATGTCCAGCAGCTATTGATGAAATTGGTGAGAAGCCCTTCAGCTAGCACAATGGCAGCTGGAATACATGCTGCAATCAAGAGTATTAAATCTTTACTTTGTGTAAATTCACACCGTAGCTGACTACCCACTAACTCCTTTGAGGAGTCCTAGATGCTGATCAGTTTCCTCCTTATTTACTCAAGTGAAGCAGAAGAGGAATCATAGAGCAACGTGACATATTTTCACAGAAATTTCACCCAGCTCACCTGCTTTGTGGGAAGCTTCTGATTCAACAGAGCTTGAAGCTCAACAACCAAAAAAAATATTGCAGTTTATGAAGCACTCAAAGCAAGAACTGTTTTGTACAGCTGTAAACTAATGTACATGCTTTCACACAGATTTTCTGGCTTTGAATAGCTCTGACTTCAAGCTACACAAACCTTCCCTCTTGTCTTTTGTCCTGGGGATTTTTGAATGCTGTAAAATCCCCAGCTTTGGAAAATGTGTGCAGCTACAAATTTAGGTGAATAGTTGCGATTTGGTTTGGGTTTTGTTCACAAATCTCTGCAAACTAAATGACACCCTTATTGGCAGATGAAAACAACCTTTCCAGTGCCCCTCACAAAACATCTTCCAGCCTCATGGAGCCAGAAATTAGCTGAGATGTTGCAGAGTAAAAAGAAACACCCTAGGCCAACTGGAAAGCATCATCACATACACCAGAGCAGGCCTGCCACACTGACTCTTGATGTGCTTTCCTTGACACATCCTCTTCCTAGGTGGCAGAAGAAAGGTGGTGCTGACAGGTGACTAGGGGAAGGAGAGGTAATATATACACACACACACATATAAAAGAAAGTCTAGTGCTTCCTGAAACAACTTTTTTTCTGCTGCCTGCCCTTTCTTTACTTAGTTCCTTGATGCAAAGTAAGATTATCTATCACCTTAGAAGACAAGTCAGCTGGAACCAAAGCAAGAGTGTGTCATGCTCCCCTGACTTTTTGGGGGTAATATGGGCATCTACTGATTATACTGTTCTTTATAGCTTTTATTCATTGTGAGAAAGCACTACTTTGTGGGGGTTAAAGTAGATTAAAAACAATGGATGCAGGAAGAAGTCTAGTGATTACATTTCCAGAGGAGGCAGAGACTTCTGATCCTCGTTAAGGGTCTATCCCTTCAGATGCTCATACATGTAGGTAACTCGTGTTCAAGAGACCCAAGTTACCTTTATATGCACACATTGATAGGACTGGCTGCCAAGTCACCTTAGGTGAGCACAAAAAGAGTAGCAGTGTTGGGCTCAAAACTGAGTAGCAGTTGAAAGCTATAAAAGTGTAACACAGCACAAGCATTAAATGATACCATGTTGTTAACACAAGCCATCACACCGATGCCCTGTAACGCTTCCTTTGCCACTTCTCATACTATGAGAATGTTTTGCTAGACCTTTATCAGTCCCTGAAGCAGAAACTGCCTTCTGGAAAGAAAAAGAGCAAAAGCACTATATAGCATCACACATTCATTTGCAGAGCACACGTGTGAAAGGCAACCCCACTATTAGCTCCTCCTGACTTGCAGTGGGGCAATTAACAGCAGAGCATACTCAGAATATCTTCAGAGCAATTCCTTCTCCAGCCCTTTCACTGAATATTCAAATTGGAGCAAAGATTTTTCAGGATTATACAGGGAGGAGTCCACAATTTTGTTGATCAACAGCCAGATATTAAACTGTTTGTGATCCAAAGCTTCATCTTTTTCTGAAATCGCCTCATGGGGAAACACTACAAAATAAAACTTCAATACTACCATAAGCTCCAAATAAAGCTTTTCTCTTTGATTGCCTCTATCTCATCTGTCTGCTTAGATTTGTGTGTCTAGTTAAGTGAATACAGAAGACCATACACTTGAAATGAAAACTACACAGAGTACACTCTTGACTTGTTACCATAATTTACCTTCTAAGTGGAACCTCTTATGAGCCTACTCAATTATATTTAAAATGACTGCACCTTTATTTCAACACAGTGCACATGCTGAACCTGCGGTCTAAGATCCTGAGCTGATGTAAAATCACAGAGCCTCATCAAAATTCATAGGGGATTCCTGATTTACACCAGCACACCCAGGGCCCCCAGAACCTAGCTGAGTGTAACACTTCTCCCATGGGGAACAATATCAGTTGTTATGCAATAAAACGAAGTTGGTTTTACGTCTAACGCTGATTTCTTTTCTCGCACGATACTGTAGTTTATGCTTTTTCATGCAACAATACCTCGAGTGTGTGGCAGGTTTACACTGAAAAACACAGTTTAAAAATACTTGTTAAATGCTGAAGGCTTGACAGTTCCTTTAAATAATACTGGGGGGAAAAAAAAAATGCACAAGAACATTTTAGTAGTGGAATGAAAAATGCTGCAGTTTACAGCTCTGTATGTCACCGAGAAATTAGTATAGATTTTTTTTCTAGGGACACTGTCAGGGCTGGCAGGCCTAAAATTAGACATACCAGGTATGCACTTCGCACTGTCCCTCAGGTCTGCCTGTCAGCTCCCTGGGAACAAGATTCCTGTATATTTCAATACCCTTCCTGCTCCGTGTATCCCCGAGAACAAAGCCGACGGGCAGAGCGCAGCACTTCATGACACGCATATCTGCAATCAGGAAACAACCCGTCACCCAGGGGCTTGCTCCTGGCGGGTCACCTCTTTAAAAAGCAGCATTACACTACTTGGAAATAAAGAAACATACATACATACATACATATATATATATATATATACACACATATATATATATATGAATGATCTGGAATAGTGGAAACTGAAGCACGGGCGGCTGACCTATTTTAAAATATTCAGTGCTATTTTGAAGTGATAATCAGATATGAGCTGAAAAATAAATCAATGAGTTCTCTAGTGATAAACTATCAATATTAACTAAAGGTCAGGAACAGTCAGGTTTTGTTTGTCTTAGGCTTTGCATTTCACAGTTGACATTAATTCATTTTAAACCTGTACCATTTGCCACTAATTTTTTTTTCTTTTTTTTAAACAAAAAATGACAGTAGGGTCTCATTTACCTCATCATTTACCTTTTTCCAATTACACAAATGACTGAAGTTGACAGTGGCGTGTTTTTGAGTATAAATATGATAATTTACTTCTGTGAAAGAGATAACACGATCCTCTTTATTCTGCCACACTCCGCTTGCAACACTGTGTAGAATCTTAATTGAAATATTTTTTAACAGTGTCTAAAACAATGTTTAGGGGTTGGTGGTTTTTTTTTTTTAAATAACAGCTCTTGAAGCATTTTCTTTTCTTCTGCTATGTGTCCTTTTGCTCCCGCTTTTCATCCATTCTGGTATAACCGACTCTGTCTGGATCATGAGTTATCATTGGCTGCCAGTGGAATGCTACAATGCAATTTGTCTTATTGAAACATGGGCTAGCCCCACATGGCTGCAAAGAATCATTCACTTTCTAATAAATCAAACATTTGCTAAAATTCCTTCTTCTCTGACATGAAACGGTGGGGTAGACAATGCTGCTTGTGAACTGCGAGGAGATGGTGCTAAAAAAATGCCTTTTTTGTTCAGCACTACAGAATTATTTTGTGATTAGTGAATTGCAACTACCAAATCCAAGCTTGCATCCTTACAGAGTTGGCTGGTGTATTTCTCCTTTCAAATTCAATCACTGTACTGTTTGTCTACTGTAAATAGAATGTTTCTACACTTCACCTAATTATCAACATTGTTTTTCCATTTAACAGGAACAAAATCCTAGCCCCTCTGAAAATTGCTGCAAATTTTGCCATGAAAACACGCAAATTCTAAAGCCATGCTGGTACATCTGACGATTTCTCAAAAAAATATTTGTCTGCTGGCGGCCTCAGAAACTGCAGGGTATGAAAGGCTCAAAACCCAAGCAGATTAGTTCCTTTGTGGTATCACTGGGTGTTTGAATGTTACCGTTAAGTGTCACTTCTCTGCAGCTGTAGCTTTTCTGACAAATCTTTGCAAGTCCAGTTATGCAGAGTGGACATCTGGGAATCCCAGCAGTACCTTACGATACATTTTGAAGTGCGGAAGTGACATTAATGGTTATCATCTACTCAGGAAGGAGCATGTGCTGGGATGAATCCTGAGAGTCTATCAAAGGGCAATCCCCACTGACTGCATCTGAGCAGTTTACAGCTGAGAGTTGTACTCTTGCTTTAAGTTCCCAGGATAAAATCTCTTAGGATGGCTTTATTGCTGATCACATTTTTAAAGGTATGCTGTTGTCAGGATCTCCTAAGGCTACTAATTCCATCTGCTAAGATGTCAAACATCCCACGTCGGGAATGTCTTTTCTGTAAGACTTTCATACTTGTCCACCAAGCCGAAGCTGCCTTTTATCTTATGATTTAGGAAGGGGAGGGAATTGTGGCTCCCTTATATCAGTTTATGATTCCAAGATTTAGAATCTGTATGGAATCTGTACCATATGTTTGACCACAGTCTGTGCACTCTGCTAGGAATACACTCCCCCAACACAGCCCAAACAATCGGGCAATGCTGAAGTGTGGTGGGAGGCTGAATTTCCATCAAAGGCTGGGTACTGCTGTTACACAGCAGTGACAACCTGCAGGGAGCACTGGGGCCCTGCCATGGTAATGTAAAACCAAATTTGGCCATGGAGTCACAGCTCAGTCACAGGCATCTCCTAGGACATGAAGGAGGGCAAGATCCTTAAGGAATCCTACACCTTGCAGTTTCTCCAGCAGCTGAGCAGCCTCTCAGCTTCTCTCCCTCTTTCTGAAGACAGCTTCCCTTTATGCCCTGGCTAAGGTTATTGTTTGAGCAAGAGGTGTAACATTAACACCTCTAAAACTGTTCAGCAGCAGACCAGCTAGGAGAGCTGCTGGCTGAGAACTCCTTCACTGCCTACTGACATATTAAAAAATAAAGTCCCTCTTTCCTTTGGCACATTTCATAGAATCACAAAATGCTTTGAGTTGGGACATCAAAGATCATCTAATTCCAAACCCTTTGCCATGGGCAGGGGCAACCTTCACTGAATCAAGTTTGCCCAAAGCCCCATCCAACCTGGCCTTAAATACAGCCAGGGTTCCACAACCTCTCTGTGTCAGGGCCTCACCACCCTTAAAGAATTTCTTCCTAACATCTACTCTAAACCTACCCTCTTCCAGCTTGAAGCCATTACCCCTTGTCCTATCACTGCACTCCCTCATGAACAGATTGTGGTCCATTGCTTCCACAGCTCTCCTGAAGAGTTTGAGAAAATGGGACATAGTGTAAAAACTTTGTAGCTTGCCTATCTCACAGCCACCTGGGAAGGAACTTCTCCTGAGAACGGATTTTTCCGGAAGACTTACAGAAGCATGTAGTGCCGGCTTGTACGCTGGGATCGGGCAATGGGGAATTCGGCTGAAAACTCTTCTCCAAATCTGGTTTGTCACCATGAGATCATAAAACTTCTTACTGGCTTCTGTAGGCAAGAATCAGACCCAAAATGCAAGAAGAACATAGCCTATGATAAAAAAAACCCTCCAGATTGCAAATGTGTGATCAAATATTTATCACAACGCAGTCGAGCATCTGGGAATTCACACGGTAGAAATCAAAAAACAAGGCAGTAAGGGATTTATCAGTATGAACTGCTTTTGCATGGCAATAACTATGGTCAAGGTCAATTTAGGCTGAGTCTCTACACTACATAGCCTTTACATTTCCCCCCTCCCTCCCCCCCCAATTGCAATAGCTATAATTATGAACATGTTAGGAACAAGATCTAATCTGAGTGAGTTTGCTTTGATTTTGCCTGTTTATGTTTAAAGCCCTGCCATCAGTCTGGTTCTAATTCAAGCTATTTATTGGCACCTATGTAGGAAAACTCCATTTATTTCCAGTCATTCTTTTGATGTAAACAAAATCTTTGTCCTGCAGCTATATCTTAGCTACGTTGGGAGGCTCAGTAACTATGTAATGGTATCATATGCACTTCTGTCACTGCATATATTATTTCTGCCAACTTGTAAGTAAATTAGCACCAAAATCAGTCTACCTGTCATGGTCTAATCAGAGGAATACACAAAGTCCTGAGTTCCTATCCCAGTAGTGTTACTTACAGTCAGCATGATCTCAAGGCACTAAGGAACCTCACTGACCCCCCTGCCTCATCTGTAAAGTAGGGATAACAATACAGGGTGGTGGAAGGATGGATCGGTAATATTCGTAAAGTGCTTTGAAGATTCTGAGAGTGCCAAGTGTTATCGTGGTTTCTAAGCTCTGAAATGTTTCAGATGATTATGTGCACACATAATTTTTAATGGTAATTCAGAGTGCAAATTAGAGATGATATTTACATTTCTTCCAGGCAAGCTTAATTTCCAGTTATCAAGGAAAATATCTATTGCACAAATAGGGTATCAGCTATTCAAAAGTTCCCCTAGGGCCTACCAGTTCATAGCATGCCATTTTTTTTAAGCTGTCCATGAGACGACAGACTGTAGCAGTTCCCTTGGAGGTATTATGGATTACTGATGAAACAATAACCAGAAGTAATATTTTCCCATCAAAACTGCAGCCTAGGGTCTTTGTTGTTGTTTTTCTCCTAAAAAAAAGCTTTCAAAAAGACCTTGCCTTCACTTTTCCATAATTTCCAAGCCTATTTACACAACCCCTGAAAATGTAATTAAATTCATAATGGACTTTTTTTTTTTAAAGCAAAACTCTGTATTTCTCTTCCATCAAAAGCATAGAACTGCCAGTCTTTGCATTTCTGGTTGTTAAAGAAAGCCATCTGAGTCTGAACGGGTTTATTAGTCAACTTCTAATGCAGCTTCTAAACCGCAGAAGCCTTGGACTCCTGAAGAGACAATGATGCAGACAATTTCTTTAAACATCTGGCTTGTGACCAACGACCAGAAGAAAGGTAATGACATAACCTGGAGGTAGTTTTTGCTGAGAGAAGATTGAGCAATTGGAGTTCTGTTTAGTCAGTGACCAGAGTAAAGATGGTGCAGTCCACCGAGCACCAGTCAAAATGGCCCACGAAAACTTAAACAAATCACTAGCACACGAGCTCATGAAGACACAGCAGTGCTTAACTCCTGAGCTAGGAAGAGTTGGTCACCTAAATGCTGCTCTGGCTCTGAAGAGTAATCTCTGTGTCTTAGTTTCCCACCAGCAACACTGGTACAACAGTACTCATGTACCTCAGAGAGGACTTTTAAGGAAAAATCCAATAAATATCAGACACTTCATGGCAACAAGGACACTTGAAGTATCTCAGCTAGCACCAATCTCTGAATTATGTTTCATGTTCTCATTTACCCATCCACCTGCAAAATTGTAATATCACAGAGTGCCAAAATCACCAGGCCTGGGAGAAGGCACCTGCCTCTCTGCTGTCCAGTCTAACTCAAGCAAAGCAGATTGCTCAAGTGTTGTGTTCAGCTGGGTTTTGGATCTCACCAAGGATGGAGGCTCTACAGTCTCCCTGGACAACATGCTCCAAGATTTGCCCAGCCTCACAAGAAAGATTTTCCTATATTTATACAGAATTTCCTTTAACAGAAGGTTGGTATGTCAGTGATAATCCAACAGGCCAGGTAGCACCTTAATAAAAAGTTCACTACACCAAATGAAAAGAAAAACAATAACCTGAAACAATGTGGTTTGATCTGTGTGTATGTTAAACTGCAAATCCTCAGTTCTCTAAACTGCCTGGCATAAGTGAGCCAGTATGTTCTCGGCATTAATGGGACCATACTTGTGACCTCATATACATCAGTTTGCATCCTGTCTTTAATTGCACCCTTTTAGGGGCAGATAACATCTGCCTCACAGGAAATCATGCTCCTTTGGTGGAGTTTGCAGGCTGAGCCTGAGGTACTGATTTCTGTGGATACCTGTTTGGAGGTATCCAAACAGGCTCCTTGAAAGTTCCCTCGTATACATCAGCTGAAGGCTCAGTCAGAGCCTGGACTGGTGTCCAGTCACACCCTTGGGGGCTAATCCTCATTCAGACATTGCTAAACTGGAGCTAACAGTGAGGACAACACACTTTCATCAGAATACTTTTAGAAGTGGTGAGGGGGTGGGGAGGATTTTGGAAAAACCCCAGCGCCAATTTCAATACATTGCAATTATTATTTCATGTCCAGTTAAAACCTTGACAGCTGGTTTAATTCACAGCTAGGTTCTCTAAAACTTTCTCAGATTTCTCCACACACAGCTTACCTCAAATGCCTGCACTTCCTTAGAAAAAGTTGCAAAATATACACATTTCAAAATGGAAAAGCAGAGATACAACCCAGTGAGACCGTCAAACCTACCCAGGAATCTCAACTAAAACATGTTCAAAATAAATAACTTGTCAGGATGTGTATACTATATCTGCATCAGTGAGATTTATTGAAGATTGGTTTAACACTTTTCTGTCTGAAGGAATGAGGTTGGCTGAAGCTCCAGGTCTGCCTTGTGTCCCCAGCATGGGCACACACTTCTGGGACGCACCAGCCAATTATTAAATGAAGGATTTTGGGGAATTTTGTTCAAAGGCTGAGTCTGTTTGGGTTTACTGGCCTTGTCTTCCACAGCCAGAAAAAGCTTTTGGTTTGCAGTTCTCTTATTTTTGTTTGCTTGTTTCCTTGGGAGAACTGGAGATCTTAGTCTCCCCTTTTCCCTGCAACCTTTGCCTCCTCCTGTCTCCATTCTGACAGTAAAAAGACGGCACGTTGAACAGATCCGCCCTGTGTCACTACAGGGGAGAAAAGGTTCTCTTAAACTATCAGACCATTAATGTTTAGTTTCTTTAAAGGGGAACATTTAGAAAACTACCTGAAATAAAGGCCTCTCTATTCAAACAACGCATGTGCATCAAACAATGGATCCCAATTTGGGACTTTGGGAGTTCCTAGCCAATTGCTAAGAGTTTGCACTCCCCTCACTCTAGGGAGGTCTGAAATGTCAAAATCTTCTGTCATCCCACTTGTCATATCACATCCCACAAAGGAACATGGAAGCCATCATCCGCTCTGCTGTTTATTGTCACGAAACCCCATAAATACTCACTCTCCATAAACAGTAACAGCCCAATTAAAGCTCTCTTTACCAAGCGTGATCATTTTCAGACAGAAAGTATTGATTTATCCACCTATGGGCACTGCATAGAAACATCTCTTAATGAGAATGATAGTGACCTCCGAACTCTGCTCTTTCACCCCGTAATATACTCTCTCAATTTTCTGTTAAGTGGTCTAGTGGCACATCAGCAGAGATGGAAAGACACTCTGATTCTTTAATGTCGACACTGGAAGGCTCGCAAGGAATGCTCAAATCTTCATTGTAATGGGAGGTGAACAGAAAGGTCACTTATATGCAGGGCTTTCAGCTTGTTTGACAAGGCTTCTTTAATAAGTGAAACATTGTTGGGGTACACTTGTCCATCAACTGCCTTTGGCACTCAGCACCGACACAGCCAAACACAAACAGTCGCTGCCTCATCGCCCGGTTCTGGAGTTGTTTCACCTGGCCAAAAACCCTTCACAAATTGTACAGGTTGGTTGAAGGGGAGTTCAGTACTTTAGGAGAGGATGCCAAAGAGACCCTTGGTTATATTCAGTTTCAGCAGCTTAAATTTGTGAGCTTACTGCGTGCATAATTGACAGCAGACACGGCGCACTAAACCAGTGCATCCCTTACTTTGATTAATCCTCCTTTGGAGTGTGATATTGTTTGATATACAGTACAGGGCTGACACAGGTTACTGTAATGCCACTTTACCAAACAGATTACAAAATTGTGCAGGGAGTATACAGCATTCGTGCAGATAAATGCACACAAGAGGAAATTCTAACAGCTTTTAATTTCCATGCTTTTCAGTTTTATTGTTGTAAATGCAACTGTTTATAGGACTAATGACACAGGCTGGCTCGACTGAGTCAATTACACCAGTAGGCACTTGGATCAGATATTCTGCCTGCTTTCCATTTGTGCTGTCTATGCTTCTGATATTTGACTAAATTACATTGCACCGTGGTGCACTGGCACTTGCCATATGTTATATCTCAAAGCATTTTAAAGGACAATAACAAAAAATAATAATATACAACATGTAGTTCAAAGTCAGGATACAGGCAGGAGTGTCAATCACTGTGAGCTACATTCAGCAAATAGCCCAGAGTGTTGCATTACTGTGTCCTCTAATCTGTGGTGGTGTTAAATGAGTAGGAAAGTTGGTAAGGATGCCAGGGACACTGACTGCTCTAAACTGTGTGGGACTACTTCTGCACGTCTGTGAGTGTGCATGTTTGTTTGTTTTGGGGCAAGAGGGATATTTGGTGAATTTTAGTACTCATGGAAGTTAGACACTAATAGCACCATCTGGCCTACCACACAGAGCTCTGCAAACTTCCTCCACACAGATCTGCCAATGCACTTCAGCTCTGACCTCCAACACCCCTTCAATTCCAGTAATGAGTCTACAGCATCTCTTGAGAAGAAACTGTCAATTGTTCTGATTTCTGCTAAATTGTGTCATGCTTAGCAATGTGGGCAACTGCCCACTAGTGACTAGCCTGAGGCCACTAAACTCCAATCTGAACCTTGCCTTCTGGAGGTGAAGAGCTTGCTTAATATACCCAGGCACCATTTTACAAGCCCCATCTCCTTTTTGATTCACTCTCTCATCAAAAGTACACAGAACAAATCTGCATTTAAAGTCCAATTCAAAACACGGAATGAAGAGGTTTTGTAACTCTTCCTTTCAGGCCTTTCTGGGACCCAGAGAATTTCTGTTTCTAAACCCTGGTGCAGATCACCTTGGGAAGAACCTTTCTTTGGAAGCCAGTTTGCCAGGCATGTATCTCTCAGGACAGAGTTCCAGGATGGGGTGGCAGGACATGCCACATTTGCTCTAGGACAACCACGTAGAACTGACAAAAGTAGTTTTGTAAAGCTCCTTTTGTGTCCTCCTTTAGTTTGAATGAAAATCTGCTCCTGGCACTCTGAGTGTTGCAGTCTTTTGATTTGTTATCCCCACAAATACTTGACAGTACTTGTAAGAATCAGTAAGGTATAAAGTCATTCTTAAATGTATCAGTGTTCTACCTAGACCTTATTTTCCTATCTACAACTTAGATCTGGGTTTTGCTGTGGGTTGGTTTTTTATTTTAAACATCCACTTTCTAACATCTGGATTGTGTGGCAGTGGTGGTCAAAGTTTTGACTCGTGATCATAACAGAGGGAAGCTGGGCTGTAGCTACAAACCAAGAATTTGTCAGACTTGATCTGGTCTGTGGTTGCAAGAGATTGCGTGTGATCTCTTCAGATGGTCAGTTTAAGATGTTTCAAATGAAGATGCAAGAACTTGGGACCATTTCGGGGAATGTCACGACCTCAAATATTTGATTTTACTTTTTACTCTGGTGGCTGGAATGTGAGGCTTTACTTTCCCTTCAAAACAGTTTAGCATCAAACATTGTAATGATGCATATTCTTATTATCTGTAAGGTTGTTAAAACTCACCCTACAACTTGGTCTCGGGTCTGGGACCCGAGATCTGCAGCTCAGGGTGAACATTTGGCTACAGCAATTTTGACCAAATTAAATGAATGAATGACATTAACAAGTAATCTAATTAAGTGCATATTACTATGTTTGTGTATATTCTACAGTCCATGCCACCTACCATAAAAGTATTAGAGCTCATCAGTGCAAAGAATATTGCCTTCAACTCCAGTAAAAGGAATAATTTCCCTGCAGGGCAGTAACACTCTTCAACGTGGCGAATAGCCACAGGCTGCAGGGTTGTGACTTTATGGTAAATAGCTACCTCTTTCATCAACAGAGCAATGAATTGGAAGAGCCCCTGGTGAAATGTATGAGGGTAATTTGATTTCTTCAGGTATAAACATGCAACCCACTCGTTTTCAGGCACTGCTAATTAGGCTGGGTTATCCAGATGCCTTGGGGTAATTATTTTGGCTGTACTTACTGATAGCTGGGAGGGTTGTGAATGTCAGCCGTGTTCTTTCCCACCTTTGGCCACAGTCCCAGTGATTCATACCGCAGTGATCCTAAGCAAGCATCCTTTCCAAGGGGCATAATTCTACTCCCTCAATAAACATGTCTAATCCTAGGTTTCCATTAGGGTTACTGAGAGTTTTCTGACTGATGGTCAAGCACACAGGCAATGCAACATCCCCATTTCTTAGTGTGTCCTTTAAGTTAAAAACTAAGAGATGGGGCTTGTTTCTCTTTGTTTTACATGCTTTTAAGTACAACTCCTTTGCAGCAATTCAGCCCACTGAAAAAAAATTGCTGTAAATTACACCCCTACACAGCCTAATTACAAAAAAAAAATAAAAAAAGACAATTGAGCAATTAAAGCAGGTATATGCAGAAGATAAAATGCAGCTATCCATGGAGTAAAACACGGATTTGTATGCAACACAGCCACCGAGTACAGCAATGGCAAGGAGTAAGGTAAAGCCGCGCATTTTCGGACACCTACGTTGTGTGATCACACACAGCATGAAATGCAGATGGAATAGGACCAATAAGGACTTTTAAATGATACTCTGGCTGATCTAGGGGTCATTTCCAGCCTTAAGAATTCTATGATTCTATGATTCTATTCCCTGTGAGACCCTACAGAGTCCACAAGGGATCACCTCTGCATCACATGATCTGTCATTTCCCTGCACCTCCAATATTTTCCTCTTTCCATTCTTTCTGCAGAGCCCCTTTGGTTCCATTCCTTCCTCTCTTTGTGTATAGGTTTGAGTTTTGGATAACTTCTTGTAACAAGGAAGAGGCTGGAGACTAACACGGAATTCTGACAAGAATGGGAGCTGTTCCACCCTGTCCTGAGAGTGTAAAGTTGTTTCATGCCATCATAAAATGCAGGATTTTCTAGGTATAACAGACTAGCTGAAATGTTATGTTATATCACCAAGGTGCAAGCCTGAAGATGCTCCTAACTAGCCCTTCTCTGAGAAGCCAGCTCTGAAGTTATATCCATCATTCCACACTAGCAGCATCAATTGAGCAGAACTCTGGCATGGAAAATTGATTTTCAGGGATCTGTCTAAATTATATAAATAATGATGCATACTGAACCAAGAGGAAGACAAGAAAATATCTACCAAACTTAACCGGAATAAATAATTCAATACATATATTGAATTATATATACACACAGAGTCTAGTGGAGTGTGCCCCCATCTGTGGCAGAGGTGTTGGAACTAGATGGTCTTTAAGGTCCCTTCCAACCCAAATGATTTCACGGTTCTATGATATCTACTTAATGTTGTAGAGGAGTAAAGAAATACTTATATACATACACATACTTCTATTTAAACAAAATTTAAGCATGGAAGTAAATGTTCTTTTTCACTTTTTATTTAATTGATATATATGTGCAGAGATAAATCCATGATATATGTATATAAATACTTGATTTTTACTTTATTTTCTATTTTAAATTATTTGGCAAATTTTAGCCATCTGAAACACTTCCCCTTCTCTTGTTCAGGAAAAAATGTCACTTTGAGGACGTAGGTTCACTCAGCTGAGATTTGCATAATGCAGCAAGAAGACAAGGGAAAACCCTGCTCTCTCAAGGCAGACTTTCACAGAGGCAGATAATAGAAAATGGATGTGTAGGGTTCAATAGCTCCGGGTAGTGTAACTCACAGATTTGCACACTGTAACATGGACAGACCAAAGGTCTCAGAAAGCCCCAAAGCCTCTTGCCCCAGCTAAAACCTGAGCAGCTGTGATGGTACAACTCCACAGCCACGAGCATCCCCATGCTTCAAATCACCATCAGCAGAGATTTGAGATGATTTAGGAACAGGAACAAAACTACCCTTCACTTGAGCACTGCTATGCCAGCAGGAGCATACAGTAACATCTTTTTGGGGCAGCACTGTGCCTTTTCAAGAGTCTCCTGCTCTTTTATTTGCACATCACAGTCTTATCCCATGGTGGGAAAATTTGGATGGTTGGCAAATTTGGATGGCAATTCCTCCATCCCACAACACACTGGATTTTTCTCTTGTTTTTCAGAAGTGTGCTAAAAAGCTGAAAACTGACCTGGACCTCCAAGCCTGCACACACATGAGCAGCTCTTCTTCTGAGTTATTCTATTGACATTGGTCATATAGAGCCATTTTCACTAACTGAAGAGTTTATGTGGCAAAGGCCTCCTCGTGTTTGGAAAGGGTACTCATGTGAGCAACAGTTTGCCAGTCTCTAGCGCTGATTTTTCCACTAATAACACAAGGGGAAGAAAATGTTGTTAATATTCAAACCTCTGAGATTTATTAGCTTTTTTCGCAATGCACATTTGTAAGTGTAAATGATGCAGAAAATTCATGTACATGATAATCAATTAAGAACAGTATTTTACACGAAAACTAAGACTCCACACACTGCGTAAATGACATACTTTACTCTAAATTGACCTAATACATTTCCAGGAATGTGTCAATTAAAATTTTAGCCTTTTGGAAGAGGAGGAGAAAGACTATGAAATCGAGGCTATTAAATACTGGGAATAAAATCAGAATATTGGTTTCCAGCTGGCACAGTAAGAGAGGTTAAAATTTTAAAGAAATAAAGAAAAATATCCAAAAAAAAAAAAAAAAAAGAAAAGAAAGAAAACAAACCTTCCCATAATCAGGAACTAACTTGCTGTTGCCCCACTCTCAGAAAACTCACTGTTTTGTAAATTTTTATTTTTTTTTTATGGTCTACCCCTTACTTCTTTTAACAAAAGGAGATTATAGGAGGCAAAATAGCACTGCCGTCCCTTCAGGATAGCAATAATCCATGATTCAGGGCCACCTTCCTACCACATGGTAGTAAGATAAGGAGAAAAAATCCTTTTGAAAAAGGCACAAACAATTTCTACATAGAACAGCATATTTTGCTATAATACATAAAAGGTCTTTCCCCAGTTACAGTTCAAAATATTTCTGCATAAGAAAATGAAATCTAATCAGTGCTTCGCTCTTACGTATTTTGTTTTCCTCCTGTGTTTTACCTGGCTCAGAGCAGGTTACTTACTCCAGCTAATTTCTCTGTCAAGGTCTTTGTGCCTTCTTTGTGTCCAATGCTTAAACAACATTTGCACCAAAAATAATAGGCACCTTTTAAAATAATATTGGACAGGAATTGCTAAAAGCCACAAGGAAGTCCTAGTAAGGAGAACCTTCCCCTCCCAAGGCACACCGACAACACAAGAACATCTACGTGGGGACGGGGGAACATCTGAACAGAGTCCCCCAGTGATTACAGGAATAACCTGAGCTGCTTAAGAACCAGACCCAAGGACTTGGTAAGAGTTTTACCATTAACCTCAGTGAACCCTGAAGTTTTTCATGTCAAGCGTTTCTTCACATGGACAGAAAGATCAGAGACACCAGCTTGCCTGTACTAGGAAGAAAATATTATGATTAAATATGTCTGTCTCTTTTTAACTGCATCCCCAGTAGATCCAATTGGGTGAGTCTTTTGAAATTAATTAAGCTTTCCTCCCAATTTTGGAGATTTGATTTTATACTTCTTTTTCTCCAACAGTTTCACTGCTGGATGTTAGCTCCGACCCACCTCTTGCATCTTAAGCCTCTGAACTCCTGCTAACATTTCATAAATGGTCCATTCACAAGTTGTACACTATATTTTTTTGTAAGCTACTTCATTTGTAATTAAAATGTAAAAGGCAGGAAAGGGGTTGACATTCCAGGCTAGCCCCTGTGAGCACTATGTTTCAGCTGGAGCCAAAGTACAACAAATGCCACCGACAAGCCAAAGAGGTGCAGCAGCATTTCTGCTTCATGCTTTTTGAAAAGCATTTGAACCCCTATCCAGTGAGGGGGGGAGAAATCCATTCACTCCTTTTCATCAGTAATTGTCTTCCCCAAAATAGCCGCCATTTATAAGATTTTTGGGGTGGGGGAGGGACTTACATATACCATATGCACAGGCTCTGCTGCAAAAGAAAAACCAAAGGGAACAAAGCCCGCGATCACATTGCCAATTTTCATTAAAGCCATAGGGATGGTTAACAGTGGTTTCTCAAATGTGTCAATCATAAACTAGAGCTACATTCCACCATCCACATCTATAGCTCTACATTCCTGCATCTATAAATGTGGCAATAGATTTATGGAGTGGTGGGAATTCATATCTGGGTGGGTTCGTGTGCGTTTGGGAGTGGATGGGGAGGGGGGGTGCCAGGGGTTTTTCACTTTTTCTCTGTGTATTTGCTATGTCTTTTTGTTTGGTGGCAGCTGTTTCTTCTGACCTCTCCCATCTAGAGCTGCTGGGGTGTGCAGTTCCAGCATACCTCAGGGGGCTTCTGCAGAAACTCTTGTTTGCCATCTCTCAGAAACCCCGTGTTTTGTCGATAGATCACATGTAATAATGACAATGATTATGCTCTGAGCTCACAGACGCTGCTTTCCATGATATGGGCTCAAGAAGCACCTTTTTAAATAACTGTGGAATAACAGTCTCTATTCATACCTCAGCTACCTATGTGGAGGTGTGCTTCTCCAGGCACTCACTGCTGCCCTCGTTACTGTGCTTCAACTGTTACAGCCTCTCTAGTGCTGAGCAAGTTTTTTTTTTCATATTTGAGTCCATTTATACTTATTATTCCACTGGGTAAGGCCACTGGTCTGCCAACGGCTGCAAGCCTGACCAAACCCCTTCCAGCCGATGGAGACTCCCAGCCCCTTCCACGAGATCAGGATTAGGCCCTGAGCTACCAGGAAAATATGGGATGCTCTATATTGCATCTTTCTCAGTAGAAAGATAAAGCACAAAACCCATGTCTTCTACAACATTATTTTCTTTAAAAGTTGCCTTCTCAAACACTTTGACAGCTGAGGCTGAGAATGAAGTGCTGAGGAACACACTCTGTGCTTTTTTAAATGTGTTTTTAATCCATGAGACGCACTTTAATTTATGCATTAGGTGCAAAACCAATAATAGTATCTAATTGCACAAGAAGCTGAACGTTTCCAGTTAAATACTGACCATCTTCCAGTATACCATGACGAACAAGAGGCATTTTGCTCCTTCCAGCCCTGATGGCAAGGAGGGATATTTCATAAACATCTTTCAGAAATTCCTTCTCCTCAGATCCCTAGATTGTGTGCTGCTGGAAACCAGACATGACTCCAAAACACTGCTGCAGGGTCTAACCAGAGGCTGTGGGTCTAACCAGAGGCTGTGTGTAACAGCTCACCCGACGCTCCGCCGAGCTGGTATCATCTCACACGTAAGGAGCAGCAGTGTTACAAACCAGCTCGCCTTAAGCAGCCGCCTCGAGTACATGTTTTGCCCCGATTTAAAATGACTTCCCGAGTAATGGTTTTATTTCTCTCATTTTTTTTTATATTACCCTTTTATACCCAAAACTTTAAACACTCAATTGGTTGTTTTATGATGCCTTTTATAGTGTTGGCATTGAAATCACAGCTAGTTCAGTGTCACGTATAGAATTTTAAGAATTCTCATTCACTGAAAAGGCAATTTTAAGCTCTTCCCAGATGAACCAAATTAACAATATTAATTACTTTGCTAAGCAATGTTGGGTTTTTAAGTTGTTTATACACAGCAAATGGTTTTGAATTATAGGGATTTACAGACAAAATTCTCCTTTAAATTCAGTACTTAAACATATATAGCAATCTACTAACAAAAAAAGCAATGAGAATCCTTTTTTTTCCCCTCTAGAATGCATGTTCAATCTTTTGTTAGGTTTTTTTTTTTTTTGCTAGTTGAGAGATTAGTTTGTTCACCGAAAGAAGGTTTCAGTGCGATGCAATTCCAACGAGCAGAAGTGCTACAGAGGAGAATAAGATATATTGTGTGGTTTATTTTGCAGGAGAAATATATTTAGTTTTAGTGGGACTCGAGCTAATAAACTATCTACAGGGAAAAAAAAAATAAAAAAATCCAGCCATAAATCTTTGCTTCCAAGTTTTTAATTGTAAAATTCTATTACTATCGCTCAAAGGGTTAATAATTCTCTTGGCTGGAGGACAATTCATTCTACAGCTAAACGCAATGACAAATAACCATTATTCTTTCCAACTGCACTGATAATCGGGACAGCTTAAACATTTTCGCCAGTATAAGTGAAACCATTAATCCTCTTGGATTTCACGATAAGTGGTGACTGCGAAATAATGACTGTGTCATTGCAGGCAAGAAAAAATGTTAACAATTAAAACAAGTTAGCCATTATCTTACAGAGTACTGAATCGCTTTCACATTTCATTAGCAATATTGTAAGTGATATGTACCTTATTAAAAAGCTCTTATTATCCAAGAAACCTAATTAGTCAAAATCTCTCAGTCACTGGTTTAATTTTCTAATAATACAAATGCTGTGTTGGGTAATGTAACATGAGGAGAATCGGCTGCTTGTCCAAAAAGAAGTTTCCACAAGAAATTCAAAAATGTCACTTAGGATGAAAGGTACAGGGTAGGGAAATCCTTATTACTGTATCATGTGAATGCAGGGTTGGGGTTTTTTTTAATCCACATCTGGATACGTAACTATAGAAAAATCATTTTCTCTCCACTGTGTTTAAGCAAATTGCTCAATGCTGTATTGAAGGAAAGGTCCAAGAAAAAGGCAGAGTAACTTTTCGTCAAGCTGCAAGAGGCATTTTCATTCTCCTCACACTCAACCCTGAAGCTTCCTATAAATGAAGCTGATGAACTAACACCTGAGACACATCTACACCTGGAAACACAGGAGAAAGAGGCCTCTGCATTTCTTGAAGGCAATGTCAGAGATCACAGTTTCAAATCCTAAAGGCTTTAGCCTCTAAACCCCTAAAAAAAGGCCAAAAGTAATACCACTGTCACTCCTGCTGCTCTTTAAAAAACATACAGTAAGTACTAAAAATATCTCTTGTTGTTTTTCCCAGCCAGTCCTATTGCTTTTTCCTGGTCAGCAGAGCGAGACCAAGGGCGGGGGAAGACGCGGTTCAGCACGGCGCTGTACCCAAGCGCTCCCGCAGACACAGCACTGCCCGTAGCGCTTCTCGGAGCACGTGTCTGCGTGACTTGGTCCATGTTTACAGCTTTCAGAGGTAGGAAATATTAGACTGTAATCAATACTACATAGTTGCAAGGCAGAGGTCCTCTCACAAACAAGTGGCTAGAAGAAGCTGATGAAGTTGGGGAGAACAAGTTTTATGCCACAGAAAGCGTGTTTGGAGGGACCCAAACTATTGCAAAATTCCACTGAATTAGTCAGATGCTTTTGAGTTAAAAGCAAGATAAAGAATAGAGGCCTGTCACATGAATTTTTAATTTCACAGTGATATTTCATTTACATTTTACCTGAATTATTTCTTTTTTCAATTTATTTTTTCTTAGAGATATAAAGAAGGTGTAAAAAAATAAAGGTAATATTTAATTTCAGGCCTTACAATACATACAGTTTTATTAGAAAGTGTGATTATTTTTGTAATGGTTATAACTTTTTCTTCATCAGGCAACGCTAAAGATGTTTTGACAGACTGACCTAATTCCTCCCTTCCTCCCCCACTTCTCCTTGCCTCCTCTTCTCCATATAAAGCTTTGCTTTGCACAGAAAACTGAAAAAGCAATTGTTTAGAATAAAAATCTTTCACTATTTAATACTCCATTTTTAAGCAGATACTTGGGTACCATGTAAACTTTCCTTCATTTTGTTTTGGAATGCCATACACGATCCCAGATCTAAAGGGGCTGGATGGTGCTTTTTACCATATTCTCACTGTACTTGAGTACCATATTGTTGGTTTTGGATTTACAATACTACAATCTCAAATTCTGATGCCCCATAATTTCAATACTTTGCTCCTTTCTATCAAAGCCTTCCAAGTGCCTTAGAAATGCAGCTGCAATTGAACTGTAAAATTAGGGTTTGAGTTTCAATGAACAAATGTTTAGACTTGGGATTTTGGCCCATATTTAGCAATTAAGAATGTGCATTTGAGTTGACAAGATAATGTGACTTCCATATCTCTCACAGCAGGAGTTTTGATCCCACATTAGTGTTTAACATATGGGGGTTTTATACATTACATTAATGTGGCTGTAGTGTACCGTAATGTGCAGTCAAAACACATTTCCAAACCTATCTCCTTTCTTTCAGAAGGTTTCTCTAAAACTAAAACTTCCCTCCCCCACCAAAAAAAAATTAAAAAATCCCAAAACCAAAAATTAGTTTTCTTATTACAATAAAAGTTTGTGAGTAAAGCTCGTGGGAGAGGAGCAACACAGTTATTTTCATTTGCCACCCCATGAAAAAAATACTGGTCTTGACAAATATTTTAACTAACCCTTACCTGACATACATTTAGTGAAAAAACAATTCTCTTCATAAGGAGTAAGAAGTCTAAGAGCAAACTCTACATGGTGCTCTCACCCTCTTTAGCTAATGCACTAAGGTGCTCAGACACTGCCGAGATGAGGACACGATAGCAGATCATGTAACACTTTTCAGAACAAGGCAACTGAAGAAAATGCTTGTATCTACTACTATTTCAACTGCCACAGAGCTTCTCAAGGTTTGCACTTTTTCCCCTCTGTCTGTTGATTTTGATTTTTGTAACATTATGTTTGAATTTAAATTTTTAGAAATTTTCTTACCCAAAACTATTTCCTAATAATTATACAGGGATGGGAGCTAAAGCTACTGACAGTGGTACATTGGGTCAGTACATACTCACTAAAACCACATACCTACTACATGAGGAACTGCACATGGTACTGCATAACATAACTGCAGCAGTGTAGGTGTTGGGATACTTAGGAGGAGATATTTCTAAGTGAAAATGCGAGCTGAACTCTGAGCCATTAAAATTTCCCCAAAGGTTTTTAAAATTCAGGAATAACAGCTTTTCCTTCTTGGGTTTGTTTTTGGGGTTTTTTTTACTGTTTTTACCATTACTGTTATTTTTCCACCAAGCCCAAGCCTGTCAAATTTAGGCAACAAAAATGGTAAGGACTTCTATTTGCTTTCATCCCACTAATATAATTTTTTTTCCTGAGATAAATGCAAATTAAATATTAACATGTACCTAGCATGGGTTTTCAGCAGATCTAAAAAGTACTTACATAAAAACCTAAGTGGGGGCAGGGGGGAGAAGCATTTGAATTAATCACCTAATATTCACACCTAACAAGGCTTCACAACTCTAACCTATACCACAAGCTGGTTGCAAACATGTATTTTGATCCTAACTTGTTGAAGTTGTTTCTTATGCCACAGGATAGATTCTAGGTTTGTTTTCCCCTAAACCTGAACCTTATTAAATTCAATTTAGTCTGGCCTTTCCTAGCCACTGGGAGAGAATGATTTATTTTTTTTTCTTCAGGCTGGACTGTGCTTAAACACAACCATGGATTCATGCAAAACCATTCAAGACTAAGGCAAGTGCTTCGGGGGGGAGGGAAAAAAAAAAAATTAACTATAGCTGTTTCTGCAGTAAATTGTCAACTGATGTGTTGCTTCAGGATGGGTCAAATCAGCTGAAAGTCAGATCCTGGCTTTGCCAATGAGTCACAACTTTATCAGGTCCTGCCTCTGGTTATTACTGCCAATGTGACCATCTCGTAACTAAGGAAATGCTAGTGCAAAGCTCGGCCTGTCGTGTTCTATATAATCTCTGGGCCTCAGCCTGTGTCTGCAGGTGTTTCTCTGTATTGAATCTCCCTGGGGAATCTTCGGCTTCACAGCAAAAGCCGGCTGAAGTGAAAGTGATTTGATTTGGATCCTATTACAGGCACTTTACCTCTTCTATTTCCGTGATAATAGCAGATTGGAGTCGATTATTGTACCGGGAGGGAAGTTAATGTGTTGTCGAGAAACATTGGTAAAAGTGGCACAGGAAAAGGCACATAAATAAAAGTTTAGAGTGAAGCAAAAATCTGGGAAGCAAACCCGCATAAGTGTCTTTCTCAGCTCCTACCAGTCTCTGAACGGCTCTGGGTCCTTTTCTGTCCTTATGCTGGTTTTGGTTTTTAAAATGAAGGATTTCTTCTTGCTTTAAATTTGGCACTCCTGTACATCTTTAGAGCAACTGTTCTCCTCCCCCACCCCAGTCCCCGTCGGGAAACAGCCACCCAAACAGAGTTGCCGCAAGGACTGAGTTTGCACTGATTATCTTGCTTTGTATTCCCCCGAGTCTAAAAGTTTGCCAGCCTCAACTAATGCACCTCAGAGAATCACAGAAGCAGGAATGAAACCCTAGCTGGGTTTGAAAGAGGCACTTTATGTCCGTTCACAAAAGAAAAGAAAAACATTGAAAAATTTCCAAGAACTCCTGCTAGGTGACAAAGTAGCATTTGTAAGATGCCCTTCAGTGCTCCTTCAACTTCAATACTGAAACCTTTGTGTTCTCTGTGGTGCAGCTTCAGATGGAAGTGATACCGGGTTAGAAAAACATGCTACATCAAACAAGACGTGGCTAATAAGACGGAACAATCAGGTTTTGCTCTGATTTCAAATGTTCGCCGAAAAATTTTATGTAGCTCACCCATATGCTTGATCATATTTTAAGTGGCAAGCAGAAAAAATAGTAATTGAAACTGTGACTTTCATCCAAAGACTTTTCCAAGGCAGAGGCATAAAGCATTACTGAACATAACCACTGTTAAACACAAGAAACTGGCACGCAGCAGTGCAGCCTGAATGGGGGTGAGCTTTGGGAAGCAGGGCGTGGGAAGGGGATCAGGCAAATTTGGGGAATATGCCAGGGGAAAAATACTTTTTCAGACAATTTCCACCTGAGCCTTGTCACTTCTCCTCATCCTCTTTGTTACAATGAAATAGCTCTTCTAACTCTATCATCTCCACCTCCACCTTGTGCTTTGCTTATATCTGAAACTAACTGCTAATGCCACCAGAGTGTTTCCTTATTCAAACGCCTTTGCTGCCACTTTGACAAATTAGTATTTTTTTAAATTCTTAAGTGTAGTCTTGGATCAGACCTAAAAAGTCTGGTCAACAAATACTGAAGAAAAAAAATAAAAAATAATAATAATTTTACTTAAAAAAACTCTTCTCCATTGGTTTTTCAGCTTTCAAGGTGCACGCTGTATTTTTAAACTTTATTGGGTTAGGGCACTATTTTCACATGACTGAGCCACACAGAGCAATGGATTTGATTGAGCAGATTGGTTGGGCATAGCTGAATAGATCAATCAAAAGAGTATGATTTACTTACATAGTGGGATGGTATAGAAAATATGTTTGCAGCCCTGTTTGATTTCTTCAGGGTCCTGACATTTCGTACTCCTCTTGTTTTAAAATATCAAGAAAACTGATGGTATTTGGGTATCTTCACATATGGAAGTACAGCATCCTGATACAGCAGTATAATCTGAATTTTGGCACATCTCACAGAACCCAAGAACCTTATAATTTATTTTGACATCTAAGAACTCCACCTCCACAATCAACTCATCAAAGCAGAGACCTACCTGCAAATTGTTTTGGCATTGCCAGGCCTACATGTGCCGAGAACGCTTCAGCTTAAGGTTGTTGCTCAGCTGTTCATTATGTGTCAGACCAAAAGTGCACTAAATCACTGGAAACTTCTTCACTGATTGTCACTGATCTGGAGGGGCTTTGCAAGAGTGTCTGGGCTTCCACCTCTCCTCAGCTATCCCTGGTTTTTTATTCCTTGTCTTCTCTCTCAACATTTTTTCAGGCATTGAAAGACCACACTGTTCCAAATTCTCTCCACTTCCCCTTCTCTTTTCCTTCCTCCTTTCCTTCTCACATTCATTACCCACAGTCACAATGTACCAGCAATAGTAAAAGGGCACCAGCTTTCAGTAGATAACTAATCTGCTCCTCTACAGATTCATATCTGTGTGTCTGACTTATTACAGCAAATGGAAAGTCTTCATTGGAAGCCATGGATTGACATTGTAAAGTCACTCCCATTCTACTGAGAGGCCCAAAATTCAGAGAAAATGTCTGAGAAATATAGAAGTAAAGTTTTTTCAGTGTCTGCACCAAAGAAACGTGATGGCTTCATCTTCTCACTCCTATGCATCTTGTCCATGGGTCTGAAGACCCCCATTCTAGAGAGCCAGAGCACTGATGAACTTCATAGACTGAGGCCTATGAAGATGACTTAGTAACCCACTCAAGTCCATAGTAGACCACTAAAGTCAGTAGAAGCAAACTCCTTTCAAGGCCTAGTATGAAGAATTCCACTATATTAAAAGTAGCTTTTCCATCAAATACATATGATGGACACAAAACAGTGAATCACACAAAGATTGGGCAGCAGTGCCTCCAGCCAGAGCCTTGACTGGCTTATACAGCAGTGACTGAAACACTTCTCTGTGGTTATCATCAAGAGTACCAGCCTATCTCCAGCTCCCCACCCCGAGCATGGCTCCTGACACAAGTCTGATGTGAAATTCTTGTATTCCCCATGATACTAGCCTGACCAGAATACTTTTATTTAAGTATAAAGGTTTGTGACAGTTACTTAAAAAACAACCATTCCTAAGATTTTGTACTGAATTTGTATCAAAAGGTGCCAAGCACTTGGTTAAGTCCTATTGGAGCCTTCAATCTGAGAAAGATGGAGCAGGATTTCTCAAATAACTCTCCAAAAAATCTATACCACTTATGAGAATTATGTTTTTTAAATCAGCGTTGATAATAACATAGAATTTACAAAGCCTAGAGGTCCTATAACAACACAAGCAGAAAAGGTAATGATAAGCTTTTATTCTAAGGTTACTAATGAAGAGTATCTTTAGTAGTGAGTAAATTTGGCTGTGACACGGAATGTTAAACAGAAAAAAGTAGAGGAGGATGAAATTACCTCTTTATAATCCTTTGGAAAACGTGAGTTTTCTTTTCTCATTTGTCTCCTGGGCTAAACAATCACCTTAAATATATATGTGAGCTTTGAGGGTTGTTTTAGCTTCCTGGAGGATAGTGTAAGAAACAATTCTTGGCTAGAAGGAATGAAATCAGTCCCCATACACAATACAGTGCATTAGAACTGGAACTGCATCTGTGCATCAAAGTGCAGGGATGCTACACAGTTTTGATGCATTACTGAGTGCTCTCCCTAACCAAACAAAGCTTTACATCTGACTAGTTGTTACAGGCAACTGATTTGCATAATTACTCTGGATTTTTCCCCTCACAACCATGCAACATATGAATCACTGTACTCAGTCTTAAAGTCATTATTAGCCAATTAGAACTCCTGGATTTGCATAATCACTCTTCAGTTATTTCTTAGTAATCATACTGTGACGTGCGATTACCTACGTCGTACTGGTGATTGTATAGAGGATTATAAGATCAGAATTATTGAGGGGCTTTTCAGCAATAAAGGAACCACCTCAGCTGCTCAATTCCCTTTCAAACTGACAGTTTGGAAACAAAAGTAAAAGCTGAGTAAAATAAGAGTGATGGCAACAAAAAAGAATAGTTCTAATATTTATCCCCTCATGGATGAAAGATGGGTTTTCTGGATTTCAGGTCTGCTTCCAAACCAAGTATAAAAGTCCTGTGTGCTGCAGTAATGTGTTATACAAATTTGTCTGGATAATACTACTGCAACTCAGAAAATAGTAGAAAACATCATGTAAAAAACCAAGAATTAACATAAAACTCCAGTGAATTCTCTATCACACCCCTTACACAACAAAGCACAGCCCTGGTTCAGAGCACAAGGAGAGCCACCATCATCACAGAGAAAGAAGGGCTGCATAATGTCTCCTGTCTCTTGTGGGTGATAAAAGAGAAGAGCGGGGTCAGTAAGAGTTATATATGTAGACTAACTTACTGAGCGGGGCCTTTTTCTTGGGATATCTCCTTGTAGTACACTCCAGATACTGTCATGCCAATCTGATCAGGAGCAAAAAACTACCCATGTGGATGATGAATCGTGTGACTAAGTAATAGCCTAAGTCAAGTGTGGATGTGACCGCTCACTGGAAGATGGCAATGTAATGAATCTGCTCCAGGGCTTAGGGGGTTAAGTGGCTTGCCGGAAGACAAGTTAATGATGTACCGCTGCATTCAATGAAGATTGATTGAGAATAGTATAAATAGGCAGTGGGCAAGGACAAAGAGGCTTGTTTGGGGAATGAGGCAGAATGGTGGGGAAGAGACAGATTACAGCTGAAGGTGACTGGTGTGTTGAGTTCAAAGAATGGTCTCAAAAACCATAGGGAGAGACATTTCGGGTAAGATGATTTCACTCGTGTCTCATACTGTGAAGCAGACAGGCAGCAGAATGGTCATGACAAGTATCTACTGGTAACGTTTGCATTACCTACAGCCACCAGTCTGACATCATTAAACAGGAGGGTTTTGCATCCTCCTCCTCAGAGATCTTCCCTACATTTTGAGATAGCACACTGATTACACCAGTTCTGAGGTAGCATACCGATCGGCGTTAAAAATGCGATTTAAACTCAGGAGGCTGAAATACCAAAGAATGCAACCACAGAGCAAGAATGCAATTATACAAGAGTGCAGTCATCTACCCTTGCAGAAACATAGAGCATTAATATTTCAGAGCACAGGGACATGGTGACCATGGAGCTTCAAGACAATCCTATCATCAGAGGGGAAAACTGCCCTTAGAACACAGCAGAGTTCACAAGAGCAAGTTCAACAGGTAACTGGCACAAAGACACGAGAAACACTATCATTGCAATCTAGCTGGGGTGGAAGAGTTTTACAAATTATAAATTAATAGTCTTAAAATGCTTTTATGCATTTGCAAATGCAAGTTAATACTGTGCAGTATTGCTATACCCATAACACAAAAGCTGTGCCAAATAAATACCTGAGACTCCTGCTACAAAACATAAATAGGAACAGTTTGGGGCTGATAACTAGACAATTAAACCTGAAAACCACACATGGAGGTGTGAAGTGGAAGGAAATTCTGTGGCCTAGATGCTATATAGACATACAGAACAGATAACTGTAATCTCTACTCTTAGCTTCATCTATTAAGTAAATCTAGTGATACAATAGAGTTACAACTTCCCTCAATGAATCTCATTATAGCACTCATTTGTTGTACTGGAAAGTGCACTTATTCACAATAACTCACAGCAGCTCACTTTAATCCATCCTACTTTTCTACATCCCTCCTTCTCCACTTCTATAAACAAAGGAATCCAAAACAGCCACTTACACCAGCATCCTCAGGTGTATTAGGCATGCAGTAAATATCCAATAAATTCCCATCATGATCATCTTGGTTAATTAATACCTCTACTGGTACCATGGTTTCAGGAATTATGCTAATTCCCAAATGCATCGTTTGGGTCTATCTGCTTTGGTTAAGATAATCTCTGAAGTTCCAGAACACGATCAGGCTGAATCAAGTCATAGTACAGGCCTGTCCTGAGGATTTCAGTACTGTGAATCTTCTGAGGGACATGCAAATTAAAATTATCAGTTAAACAAAATAAAGATTATCTTTCAACATGGATAAAAGCAGAATGATAATTCAAGACTTGTACAATATCCCAGTGTCAATTCCTGTAGAACATCTGAAACGGTATTTACCAGAGTTAACAGCATTGTCCTACCCAAGATGGTGGAGGAGAAGGAGAAGAAAGTGTTGGGTTAGGCATAATCCATAGAAATGGAGACATAGTGACTACTACAATCACATAACAGGTAGGCTTCCTTCCCAGCAATTTTTTTCTGTATGAGAAATAGTCATGTTATGGTTGGGACTACTAAACGTTAACAGAGGTTCAAGTATAGGAATGAGGCCAAGACCATACTTATAACCAACACTGGTGTGGTCAGAGGATGCAGGATTCCTCAGAAAGAGCCTGCAGCACAGTGAACAAACTGTTGCCTTTTCTGAGAATCATAAAGTCAAAACCTCACGTTGCTCTAAGAAGGGAGCTCCTGGTTGGACTGTCTCCCCTAGACTGCATTGCTACTGGTCAGAGGAGGTGATGGTCTGACCAGAGCGCTGTTCCAGGGAATGGAACAGGTCTACATGAACCAGCACTTCTAAAACACATTAGTGTTAATTCCTAATGAAATTATTTTCAGCTGAAATATTTTTCTGTTAAAACCTGTGTGGCTTTACAACTTCTCCCCCAATGACATTAAAAAAAAAGTCTGAAGAACGGAGACACACAAAAGATAGTTTAGTCAAAATCCTAATTTTCCATTCAAAAAAAGACTTCTGTGCCTAATTAGACTTTATATCTACCTCAGCACAGAACAGTTTTTCCTAAGCACTAAGCACACCTGGTCCCTGCCAAAGTGCTCTAAAGGGACCTGTCCCTGTACCTGCCTCCAATCTTCATAGGGATACCCGGGTACATTTCAGAAGTGAACCACAGCTCTGCACTAAAACCTTTCACCTCTGGGTACATCTAATCTTATACAATGAAAAAATAATAATAATAGGTTATTCACTTATTTTTAAAACTGTGCTGAAAGTGCTAATTCAGTCTGCTCAGTTTAAACCATTCTACTGGCAAACTCAGCCTGTATCTATAGAGAGCTCTGCTGCATGTCCCTTATTAGCTAATTCTCTCACATCAAGCTCATTTAAATCTATTTGTCCCAGACCACCCTCTTTAAAGAGGAGAAGGAGGAGGATGGGATCTCTTGCTACTCTGGCTCCCATCCTATTTATGACTGAATGTTTAAGGATGCTTTACAAAACTTTCTTAGTCTCCTCTTGTAATTCAAATCAATTGTAGCTATAAAACAGAAATTCTGGAATTTATATTCCACCACACCCCCACCCACACCCCCCCTTGGAAAAAAAAAAATAAAAGGTTTAATTTGATAATTGAAGAAATAAAAGGTTCTTTTCAAACCTGACATTAAAAATCTCTAATAAAAATGGGGAAAATGAAGGTCTAGGATGACAGTCTTTATCAAAGTGTATATAGAGACATTATATGTTCCAGTAATTGTTTAGGCCGGTGAATTAATGAATCCCTGGCTGTAAGTCTCCATTTGAAATGATTTCAGTGGTGTCTGCTGCTCTGCTGCTTTGGAAAAGCCTGTTGTCTGAAGCTCTGGAGAAGGGCCTTGAACCCTGCCATTCAATCCCTTTCAGCCCATCAGCTGAGTCTAATTGCCAGAAAGCACACGAGACCCCTAAGCCTGATTGTTCCCCGACCTCCTTTGAGGTTCTGAGGCATTAAAAGCAAAAGGGAAAAAAAAAGCTCTCTTTTGATCTTCTGTTTCTTTCTCTCTCTCTCTCTCTCTCTCTTTTTTTCCTGCCTACTCCTACTCTAAGAATGACACATTTCTTTATATGGCTTCTCCTTCTTATAAAGACAATAATTAATAAGGCCTTTATAAAATGAGGCTTGAATTGGTGTCACCTTCAAGGGTGGTCCGGGGCTCTGAAGTGAAACCCCCGGTGGGCTTAGGCATTGCATGGCCTTTGCACAGGTCAGGTTTAAATACCCTGACCTCAATTTTCACTCTCCTCCACTAATGAGCCGATTCACACATGGATACAAAATTATACGAGGGAAAAGACAAAAGGAGCAAGGTGTAGTTGACACCACATTGGCCAAATTTTATTATCATCTTTGTGCCTATGACATCACAGCTGTGGACATTGTCAAAGCGGTGAAGCTGCTTGCTTTCTCCCCCCACCCCACTTCTTTTTGTCCCCTGCCATCAGCTTTATATAATTACTTTCACAAACTCACACTCTCTGCCTATTATTTGCTCAGATGTCATGAAGCTGCGACGTTAGGTGGGACTGGGGACCAGTCTGGGTTCTTCTGTGGTTACACATGCAGAACTGGGTCGCTTTTCTCAAGGTTCTGCTTCACTGCCTCACTGTCAATTGCAAGGATAAAGCAGCATTATGTGTATCTATTCTATTTCACAGGCTTATCAATTTGACACCAAAAGTTTAAAAGAAAAAAAAAATAAAAATCACACCAGGGATGTTACGTGTCCATTAACTGAAAATTGTTGATGGTTGACATTGAATGAGTTGTCAAAGACAGCAAGACACGCATTGCATAAGTTTCTCTATTAATGCAAAACGGTTAACAAGTTTATTAGAGGAGAAGCTAAAGGGGGGGGAAAAATGATGCTATGACAGCCACACCCGTGGGTTGTAAACCTGTCAAATCCCATCAGAGGGGCAAGGTCAGTGTCTGGATTGAAGGCAGAATCAGTAGGAGGCACTCTTCCTCTGAGTCAGTGGATCCTACACCCAGGCGCTTTTCTAGCGGTATATAGGACACTGCCTCAGGGCTAATTCACAAGCTAATGTTTCCGTGTGACACAGCCACAACATGTTGTTGATAAGCTAAGAAACAAGCACTAAGTATTTCTAGTAATTAAAAATATCCCCTGCCTCCATTTCTTACTCTAGGAAAGCTGATTCTCGTGTTTAATCATGCAATTACGGTCTACTGTCCTTAATCTCTAATGTGGGGTTCAAATGGTTGTTGTTTCCTCCACATCTTGGCCCGAGAAGTTGTGTGATGTTGTGGTTAAACACAAACTGAGCTCCTAAGAGGTGCATCACTCAAGCCTGGGTTGCTTCCTATGCTGTAATCTAGTTTTTCAGGGGTGGTGTAAGGTTGCTGAAAAAACTACATGCAACATGTCAGAAAGTCTTTGCATGAAAAAAAAAGCATGTTATCACCTTTGGGACAATTTTGGAAGTCTCACCTCTCAGGCAAAAGTCAAAATGATATAACACTATTCTTATTAAGAACAAATCAGACTTTAAAAACATATCTTCGTTAAACCCCATAATACAAATGTATGGCTAATAATCCTTTCATCCTTCCACAAAACACAGACTGCTACGGACTGTTGAACAGCAGGTATTTAATAAAGTACGATAACTCTCCACAAGCAACTCCCCTCAGCAAGGGATTACTACAAGATGTATGTTAATAATTACCACTATTTTGTGATGAAGGTGATTTCAAGAAAAAAATAATTTACTGAATTTTTCCTTTCCTTTAAAAATAAAAACTGCAATCTCCATCTTTCCTCTGCCTTTTTTTTGAGAGAGATTAGTATTGGAGGTGTAATGTTGAAGAGGAAATGTGTGTGGTGCATATACACACACAATATTCCAAAAGGCAAGCACTTCAGAACATATCAAATGCACTATGTTCAAAAATCAAGAAAAACTGAAGGAATTTTATCAGATCCTTTTCAGCTGAATTATGAAAAAACTCAACCACCACAGAAAAAAAAAAAGAGAAAAACTAATATATGCACACAAATTTCCTGCCCATGCCGGTAACATCCGTGAATGCTGATGAAAACAACTAGCATACAAACACCACAGCCAAATTTAGAAAAAAATCTTCCTCAGTGGCATGGGAAGACATTTCTCACTTCACCAGGATAAGGCAAATACATGGGCTTGGTAGCTATTTTCCCCCTTCAAATCACACATATAAAGGACATTTGCCGGCCGTCACTTCCCATATTGCATCGGGACTGCCAAGGAACAATCAAATGAGCTAATAACTCTCTTTGGGCACATGCTGATGGAGGAAAACAAACTGGAATAACCTGATCTGGCCTCACCAATAGCTTTTTGTATGATGGCTAATCAAGGCTATATGTAAAGAATGGATTAATTATTGTCTCAATTTTTTTATCACTTTCTATTTCACTTCCAAAGTTCTACTGTATTTATATTAATTTCGTAGAAAATATTCATCATATCTTCAATGCACATATTTGTCTCAAAATAAGAAAAAATATACTGATTTCACATATTTTTTTTAAAATGCAAACACAATAATGCAAAATTATTTACTTATTACTGATGGGACTAGAAAATCTGGATCTGATCTTCATTAATATAGCTATGCAAAGTATATTAAAATGATGCAAAATTTTACTTGCTGAGGATCTGGCCTTCTATTTCATAAAAGAAAATTCATAAATTTTCACTTTATGTTAGGATGAGACTGAAATAACAACCTGCTTCTGAGTCACTGATGGGGTTGAGGGAAAATCAGTTTATCCAATTTTTAGCAAAGTACTATCGAGCAGCGCTATGAAATGCAGTAATTAATCAAACACTTGCTAACTCACAAAATAGGTGTTGTTTAATTTGCACAAAAAATGTCAAGAAATACAGAAGTTAACTAGGATCACCATAAATCTCCTACCCAGAACACACAGAACAGATCAGATCCTTCCTTTTTTCTTTCTGCACCACCAGACCAGCTCATATATTCTCAGATGCATTAAGTTTCTAGGCTACTCCTTTTAGTTCATGGGATAACAAAATTAGGACTTCTTTAAAAAGCAGAGGTAAGAAGTGAAGGACAGTCAGAAAAGCCTATCTTTAGTATGCTTGATTTGAATTGGGCATTCTATCACCCTGAGAAAGCATGTATTTCCTACCCAAATCATCCAGGTATAGAAAATAATCATGCTACATAGAATAAATGATGATGATACTAACTCTGCTTAGGTACAGCAACAGAGTGAAAAGGAAGGATGTATCAGGTATTAAAATGCATTTAAAATACCTAAAAAAAAAGAGTAGCCTGAATGCCTGGTTTCTCCTCTTTCACAGTTCTTTATAGCACTGACAATCAAATGGCCTTTTTGGTGAGTAAAGTACTATTGTAATGTCAGTAAAGTTTGGCCATGTAAAAACATAAATTATAGGTCTAGCCTTAGATGTTTTTAAATATCTCAAATACTAGTATTTATCTGAACATACTGACATAAAAGCAAGCCAAGATGTGATCAAATGTGTAAGACTTTCCCTGGGCTAGCCTTGTAAATGCTGTCCTCTTGGAGGATGAAAACTACTTACAAAACAGCCTGAATAAATGCCCATTTCAGAGCAGTGTTTCATTTTTATAGTACTTCAGTTATTCTTCTTCCTACCAAAAAAAAAAAAAAAAGGTGGGAGGGGTATGCTTTCCTGTTGAGACCACCCACAACCAGCAGGGTGAAGAGCACATGGGTTTCTTCATGGAATCACTATGAATCTGCTAATACCCCAGAGCTGGCACATCCTCCGGGCCAGTCGCTTAGACATGAAACTAATAAAGACATCTGCACATGTCTCCCTGCAGAGAGAGCTCCAAAAGGGATGCCTCTTCACCAATATTCCCTCTGACAACGACACATTCTAATAGGTACCTTATGAACACTGTACTGCTACAAGTGCTGTCCGTGGAAATACTTCTCTAAACATGGTTCTACCACACACACCCCCATACTCAATACACAGGTATCTTATATTCTTAAATCTATCACAGTTTTACTAATTATAGGAATTCAAATGCACTGGAAATCTTAATTTCCTCATCGTTCCACTCAGCTTCTACATGTTGTAATTTCATTCCCTTGGTAGTATCCCTTAGCTGAGGAAGATTCACCATCTCAGATGTAACAGAACCACTGGCTTGTTTTGTCACTAGAGATTCCTGACACCGAGTTGCTGTTACCCTCTTTGCACCAAGCCTTACTGACAGTGCCAAAACCTACTGTACAACTGCTTCCTCCCAGAAAATATCCTGAGTTTAAGCCTTATAAATTCCAGCAGGAAATAAATCAGGTCTGAGGACAGAGGAATTTCTGTTCTCACTCTTGCAGCATGTACTGACCAGTGGATTACTGAGGTTCTGCCCACACTTAGGTACCACATAAAATACTCCAACATTTGCACTTTTTGTAGGTACTGCTGGCACAAAGACTTTGGCCAAATTTTCTTCTTCCCATTCACCCAAGAAAATGTGACCTCTTGCTGAGGTCTCAACTAATTTCTTTCACCACCACCTCTAGCACAGACATAGTCCAAGGTCCTAAACTTGGTCAAATTCTGCACCTGTGGTTGAATATTGTACAAGGCTTACTTTTCTAACTCACTAAACCAAACAGGCAGGCATTTCTGTGCTAAAAGTTTGTCACTAAAGAGGCTTTGATGAAAGCTCTTACAGATAGGAAAAAAACCAATCCTTTTTTAATGAATTCAATCAAGGAGGAAAAAATGGAAACACCAAATGGCAAATACTCTTTTTTTCCCCCCAAACAATTACAGCATTATTTTATGTGAAATCTATTCTGCAACAATGAGAGAAAATTAGTGTGTGTTCTATTCAAAAGATACTGCAGGATGGATTAACATTTATGATCCAGAGTTCAGTGACTTGGATGTTTTCATTTTCTTTTTTTTTATATTAATTGGATTTTCCAGTATACAGTGAAGTGGTAAAATGCATTTAATCAATATGCTTTGGGACTAAATTAGCAAAGTACTAATTTTGTTGTGCAAGGTTATATTATGTATTGTACATTTTTAATCACAGTATTCTCAGTTTATTTCTCATTTGTGAATCTTATGATCCCATTGTGTATAATGCAGAGAATAGAGAGTCAAAGTAAGCCTCATGAGTTCAAATATGTAGAGGAGTGCTTTCAAAGGAGTGAGTTTATTAGCTTCCCATCCTAACCTGGACAGTTTGACATGAAATTGTTACACAGCCACACTGCCTGACAGCAAGAGCTGCAGTTGCTCATCCAGCATTGTTTAAAGAAAAGTTGCCTGCTGAAGAGATGTGGAATGCTGTATTTTTGGGGTGGGGCTGACCCTAAATGCTTCACCAGTCCCAGGCGTAGCCCACATCCTTTGAGGGTCATGTGGCAGAGGAGCAGGTGACTAGAAAGCAGCTGTGATGGGCATTACCAGGATGGTACGGTGCTCACTCAGCTGAGAGAGTCAAAGGACAAAGCAAGCTGTATGCACTCCTCCACAAAGGGAGAAAACTTCCATTAAACCACAGACCAGTGAGAAAAGGGCCAAAGAAGCTGCCTACATCAGCTACCAGATACTCCTGACACTGAGGAGAGAAAGAGTGGAGTATGCTCAGTGTAATGTCTGTCTACTTATGGCCCTATGGCTGGAGGTGAGGAGGAAGGACACCAACCTGCCCCCTTGAACCTGACACCCCATGGGAGGAGTGCAAGGCAAAACAGTGGAGAAGGAAAAATTGCATGGCCACAGCTGAGATTCCCAAGTATTCCCAACACCTTTGTGCACTACCAGACTGGGACAAATTTCATCCAAGTCATGTGTGGTCAAAAGACCACACTTCTGCTGAAGTAGCCAGAGCATACAATGGAGTTTATTCTGACTTGATGCTTTTATGCTAAAACATAAAGCTCACCAATACGAAGAAGACTTATATCATTGTACATCTTTTAAGTAGCTCAATAAAACTATACCAGGTCAGTGTTTTTATTGCAAGGCTACTGTCTTTCTGACCCAAAGGCATCATCCCAAAATTCAACTTAATTATCTGATCCTCTTCATTTTGTGGGCTTAGAAACATGGCTGGTGTTTATGTGAACACAAGGCAGGAAAGACAGACCTCTCCCATTTAGATGAGGATTTCTGTTGGTTTAAGTTCTGAAAAATCACTACACACTCCTGAACAGGATTCTGCATCTGGCAGGGGAAACTGAGGCAGCTGGTGGGCTTTCAAACTGAGCTTACATCAATGGGACAAATTTAGTATCAAAGTAGAACCTTACCTTCCTCTAGAACATATCTCATCTCCTCCCTGCTCCCCCTGGAGTGGGATGCTGTTCCTTCAGACCACACTTTTCTGTCACCTTCACTCAAGATAAAGGAAGTGACATTTACAATGCAACACCACTACAGGAAAGGCTATTCTCAAGATTCATTTTTTAATCTGAGTTTTTTCAAAGGGAAGCACTGGGTTAAAAAAAAAAAAAAAAAAGGAATATATAGGTTGCTTTGGCAACTGCTGGGGGCTGGCACTGCAGTCCTGTTCCCATGCACGCCTGGAGGCACTGAGGTACAATGCCTGCAGCACTTCTCAGGGGGTGGCTCTCCTCAGCATCACCCTCTAACCACAGGCTGTACCTGAAAGGCACATGGAGGTCTTAACTTTAATGGGTCAGGATGGAAAGTAATGATTTGCTCAGTAGTGGAGAACCAGTGTTAACTGTCTAAAATGGTGTGAATGGCTCAGATGTTCAAGGGCAGTCTATCAGGCACCAGACAGTATTATCAGGATCACCTGTCTGTCAGCTGCATTACCTGGTTTCCCCTGATTCATTTGTTCTAAAGGAGTCATTGGGTGTACTTCAAACAAACCCAGCAACCAAACAAAGCAAAACCAGCTCTTTGCTAAGACCCTAAAGAGGAAAGGGGAAGAGTAACATATTTAAACACACAGTTGAACAGAAAGGTTTAAAATTTGCAACTGATGCTGTGCAGCAACTAGATAAGAGCCTTGCAGACAAGTTAAAATGCACAGATATGCCAATCAACTCCAGATAGATTCAAGGGGTGGTGAACACAGATTACTCACATTACACCAGGCTATCTCAAGTTACTCAAATGACATAAAAGGATACAATAATCACACACTTGTCTCATTGTGTCAACTTTTTAACAGGGGAAAAGCCATTGTCCACTTCAAGAGGAAACAGCAAAGCAAACCAGATCAGATTATTCTCAAGTGAATTGTCAGGTTGAGGGGGTTTTCTACTTATCTGATCTGAGCATAGACACCCATAGCAAACAGCTCACCTGACTACACACAAGGCCCCATTCTCAAAGGCAAAAAGCAATCTGTCACAATTATTAAAAAAACAAATTAGGCAATCAAACTGGAAATTAGCCTTCTTTCTTAAGAGAGAGCCACCATGTAAGGGAGGTTGTTGTGATGTAGCCAGAGCATCTATGCCAGCATTCAGCTGCCCAGCAAAATTAGACAGTGGAAAAATATCAGACCAGTGTTGCCTGGGATACAACCCTGGTGCCCTCAGGCAGGCAAAATACCCACTTAGAATGGGGTGAACACTGGGAAAAACTATTACAGGACACCTGGGAAAAGAAATTTTTCTTCTTGCTTACAGCTCTTTTGCATTTATTACCCACAGCCTTCATGGCATGGCCACTGAAAACTGGCTGCTGAGCAATACAATTTGGGGTGATGAGAACAGCAAGACTCAAGATCATTACTAAAAATGAAAAACTATTAGCTGTTAAGTGGGCAAGGACTTTGTTCTCCCCACACCCTCTAAGTTGCCAAACACAAAGCCTGCTCAGTTGGGCTTTACATTTACATAGAGGGGATTGCACTCTAAGACAACTAAATCATTTCTTCCAAGTGGATTTTAGCACAGCATATATGCACAGATCCAGTACAGGAGTGACACAAGGCAGTGTCAGCTCATATCAACTGGAAACTGTGAATTAGCTTCAGAGGGCATTAGATCTGCTCTTTTCTGTCTGTAAAAGGCACATGATACTATTTTCTTTAACCAGCTCTCCGAGGATGCTGACACAGTCTAGAGAAGAGCTGACCTTCTAAGCTAGTAAGAGGGCCACTGATGAACTAACCTTTCTTTTTAAAGGTCTCTCCTGGCTTTGTTACAGTCCCTGCCTTCCTACACAGCAGGTATCTACCTGACCAGCTGGACACAGCCAGAAAACCTCGGGTTTAAGAGGCACTCGAGGGCTTCACACCTCATCCTACACCGGGCCAACCTTACAGTGCCCATACACTGAAGGCAAAGCAATTGGTTTTTTTGTCAAAGAAAAATTCCTTTGGGGGGATTAAAAATGATAAAGCTAAGAGGCTTTTCTTGGTAAGAAGTGACAGTCAGCTACAGATCAAAGGACTAGACTTCTCTTTTCACTTGCAGTCTCCTCCAACTGGTCCCTTAAAGGATCACACCTGAACAGATCACAATATAAAAGGTACAATAATTTTTCTTTCTGAAAGGGAAACTCAAATACTTGGGTGCACTTTTAGCTATCTTCTAAATGTGATGTAGCCCTCAAACCTGAACAAGCTGTTAGGAAGTCGTGGAAGCCTCTTGCTCTGAGTGTGAGAGCCACTGGAATAGCAATCCTATGCTTAAGAAGATGCACCAGACCTTATGTGCTGCTGTGCTTAATTTTCCCCAATAACCTCAGTTTGTAAGGAAGGTATAGCCACCTACTACAGTCTTTCTCCAGGGGATATCTACTACCAAGACCACTCCTTGGTGTAAGAGTGTAGTAGCTTTGTGTGCCCTTTAAGTCCTAAGGCTGGATCTGTTCCAAGTCCTGCAGAAGTTGTACTACAAAATATCACTGAATTGGGAGCTAAGTGACTTTCCCCTGTTGCTACTCCAACTCCAGGTATTTAAGTGCATATTTCACTGAGTGTCTCAACCACAATAACAGCGGGGTTGTGTGTTTGATTTTTTTTTTTTTTCAAAGCTTGTGGTGATTCACAACCACATATCTTAGATCAGAGCAGAACCCTAAATGTAAAGTCCAGCAACGTGAACATGAAGATAATTAGTAACTGGAACTTCTGCTTTCTCTGAAGTCTCGTGTTCCCGGAAAAAACATTACCAGAGCATTAAAGCCAAAGAGATAATAAGGCTTTTTCTTGACACCACCAAACTGTCTACACCCTAGTCTGAGCAGCTTTTGCAGTTTTAATTTTCTCCCTACACCTTTATAAAACAGGAAACATTTTCTGTGGTTTTAGTCCACACAGTGTACAGAAGTTTTGTGACTCTGCCCCCCAGGCTCCCGTGTGTTATCACTTCAAAGGCGCTGATCTCTTTTTAAGTGTCCCTTTTGACAGCTCAAATCTCTGAACTGGAAGTTGAAATTGGCTAAACTGAGATCTGATAATCGGCAGTTTTACTTCCAGCTGCATCCTGTGCTTGCAGTAATAAAAGCAGTGATTATCTTTGATATGCTTGATGATGTTAGCAGGATAGTAGGCGTTCCAGCTGCTTAATTTAATTTCAAATCCCAGTGATAGCATCTAATGGCTGCTGTTTAGCTAGTGCTACAGATGTCATTATGTAGTGACCATCGATACTCTCAAAGTAGCTTTATGTTCTCACCTGACTGCAGAGTCCCAGCAGAAGATCACTCATCAAGTAACCATGCTGGTTTTAAACAGCAGTCTGGATCACTTAAAAACCTGGTACTGCAGAAATGCAAATAAAATTTGACATCCCCCCAAAAATATCTTAATACTACAAACAAATTAGGAACATCAATGATAAAATTTAAAATGCAGAAGGACAGAGGCCTTTGTGCAATATGAAATGTTGAACTTTCCTGGTGAAAATAAGACTGCATAGTCACAAAACTTAAGGCCCTGCTACCTTTTAGTTCTCTTTTCTGAGACAATGAAGAAAAATGTATTTGGATACATTAGAAATACACTTCAGACCAGTATCCTGCATTTGCCAATGGATTTCAAAAGAAATACACAGGCCACAATGTGCAAATTTCCTCTCCACTATTTTGCTTATATTGTTATTTTCATACCATAAAATTTATCATCATCAAAAGCAGCAGTTCTGCTTTTCCTTACCTATATACTACCAGTTAGTTTAGTCCATCAGAACTATCCTAAGCTCTCCAGGGATTCCAGAATACAGCATCACACAAAGAGAAAGGAATTTAAAAAAACAGGCAGAAAAACTCTGCATCTCTCAGTGGTGGGACTGAGCATAATGGGATGACAGAGGGAGGCAATGTTTGATCGCCTTTTTTTTCAGTTCCAAGTCTCTAATTGACACTAACTACAACATTGTACTACCCAAACTAATTCCTCAGCATCTGAACCAGCCTAGCCTCCATCCTGCCAGGTGGAGACTCAGAGGATCTGTTCTTACAAGGGAAAGAAGACTTTCATTTTTGGGTTTTGTTTTTACTCCATTTACCTGTGCAGGGCAGACATAAGCTTTCTCTCCTCCCTCTCAATTTCCCTACCTTTTTCCTGTAACTCACTTTGTACCACAAATGCATTGCATCCCTTACCTTTAAAGGGCTCAAAGAGCCATGAGAAATGTGACACTAAGCATAATGGGATGACTTTCTAGACTTTCTGGAAACACAGGGAGTTTGTTCAGATCTCTCTGTTTCAGGAGACCCTGTTCAGCATTACAACAGTCAGACACATCTCTGAGCCACTCTGAAAAGCTGGATTAGAGTTAAAGCTCAATATCACAAACTAAAATGACAATAAAAGTATTTACCTCATCATTTGTTGACACCTCTAGTACAAACCAGTCCAGTTGCCAGGTCAACATAGAAACTGCTGAGCTTCCCCAGCAGATTAATAAGGGGGAACTCACACAAACTTCTGTTTGTATCAACAGTCTTTATGATTTACAAGTAGTGGGATATTTCTCTAAACACATTTTCTTCTTCACTGTTATATGCCTGCTTTGTGTCTCTTCACAAATATTCTCAGTATTAGTCACTAGCCTCCACTTCCACAGATAGAAGTGAGCAGAACAGAAAGTCTGACATTTTCAAGGGTATCTGATGTTAGAAGAGTCTGAAAAGGACACATTTACAACAAAAGCACTGAAATCCCACGGTCAGGCAGGTTTGTGCTAGGATTTTTGTTGGGCATACTACAGCAGAGACACTCAGGGTCCTAAAAAGACAATGGTTGATGCCATCCTAGAGTGAGGCATCCAGCCTGTTCCTCACTTGGTCCAGGAGAGTCACAAGGAGAGGCAACCACTGGACTAACCATGAATAACATCCTTGTTTCCAATACAGCCTTCTCCAGAGTGAACCCAGAGTTTGTTGGAATTACTTGAGCTTGTGTGGTAGAAGCTAAATGTTCCTCTCAATTACTCGTCCAAACAAACAGGTCCCTTTCTGGATTGATTAAAAAACAGAAGGAAACAAAAAGAAATGAGGAAGGAGAACAGTCCAAACTCAATAATCCAGAACACAAAAAACTGGCCAGCTATAAGCAACCTGCCAGTCCTGGTTTCATGATTAGGTAGATTAGGTATAATTAAGAGATTAAATGGATGCATATAATTAAGAGATGAAATAGATGCAATGGGGTTGTGTGACACTGCTCTGGGCATACTGTCCTTTCACTGCCTCCCACATCACTGGATGTAGCCACCTGGGAATCACAGCTTCTATTAAACAATGAAGATAAAGGAAGATATGGACAAAATGGAAGGGAACAGAACAATGGGTAAATCTTGGACTGGAAAACAAACACAAGAAAAGTCCTTCTGGGGCAGCACAAGATTTCTTTCTCTGGTGCTATGCCACCCCTAAGCAAGCTGTGGAGTGCAGCATATTTAACGAGATAGAAAGGAAAAGCAGAAGGGACAGATGTTTATCTTTGCAAGCTGTCAATCACCTCGACACAAAAAAAGAAGGGCTTCCAGTCTCTGCACAGGACTCTGGTTCAGCAAGCTCAGTCTGACAAAACCTGCTTCTAGTCCAAATGTAAAAAGAATTGTAGGTCTTTGAGAGAAACCAGAGGAGGATGGACTGGTTTAGGCTTCTGAAGCTCTTCTGAGATGGGAAGGGAAGATGGAGTACAGAAACTATGTTATATAAAATGAATCTTATTTTCTTTCTTCTACCTTTTAAATATACTTGGTACTACTTGTTCTATTAACTTCTTCTGAACTGCATCCTGATGATTTATTGAAATAAAGACAGTGCTGTACCCTGCTGCTGTTCCAGTATGTTATAAAAGCTGGTAATTCTCATAGAAGACCCCGCTGAAATCATTAGCAGTCTCTGAATAAGGGCTATGACAGGTAGTGAGAAATTCTTTAAAAGGAGCTTGAAATTAAAATACCTTTTTAAAACGTGTCCATATGTCTGTGTATTAGAAGTAGAGAAATATTCTCCCTATTGGAAACCTTTATGAGCAGATGAGGCTAAGATAGGAAGTAATTAATAAGGAGAAATGGGAGAAATATTATTTACAGGAACAAAGTTGGTGAGGAAAACACTTCAGTCCCCTCATTCTTGGTCTAAATCTGTCTCACTGCATAAGCAGACCTCTGCACACACTGGTCTGTGCTAACTCCTCAGCCCTTGGTGTGTGAGTGCTGAGATGTGTGTGGCACTCTCACCGCTCCAGCACGGGAGCTGGCTGCTCCGGTGACCTTGGCAGCTGAAGGACCCAGATGCCCAGCTCCAGGATGAATCTCTGCAGCGGTGTCATGGGGTGTCAGCTCATCTTCCCAAGTCTCCTCCTTGGCTTCACTGACAGACCTGCCTGTGGGGTCTGGTGTGGGGTCAGCTGCCGCTGTGCTGCTGTGTCCTCCTTGAAGTCACTTTCCTTTGATTTCTGAGGATGAGGTGCATTCTCTTGACAAGATGCATCTGCAGTGTTTGATTAGGGTAAAAGAAGCATGGGGGGTGGGGGGATATTCCCTATACTTTTATATGTAAAAGTATGCTAACTGCCTGTGGTCCAACTGGTTTCCAAATGACAGATGAAGCTTAGAGTCTTGTAGGAAGCAGAGAGGCAAAATACTAGAGAATAACTGTACACAGATCTCTCTTTTACCACGGGTAAAACAGCCAGCTTTCCATATTTCATGATTTAATCTATTTACTAGAAGTAACATAATAGAGATGTTAAATAAAATCTAATAGGCTAATAAAAGCCAAGCAGGATAGAGGTACAAGATGCATGTTTATTATTAAAAGCCCTGTGACTAAAAAAAAGAAAGCTTATTTTTATACTTTTATTTGAAAGTGAACTTAATAATAGTAAAAAATTTTATACAATTACTTCATGGAGGCTTCTTTGTATCTGAAGGGTCTATGAATATAAAAGCGTATCAGGGCCAAATCCAGAAGGTCTTACTCAAGCAAAACTGATTTTAGTGGAAATAAAGCCTGATGGACTAAAGGATTTGGTCAGTAATTTATGGGACCCTTATCTCTGATCCACCTTCTAGGAATGCTAGCTTGTGGTATAGAGCAATGTAATATGCTTAAATATCTATGATTAATTCGGGTAATCTGGTTTATAGAGCCCGCTTATGTAAATGAAAAGGATTTACCTTTATGTCTGAGATGAAAAAAATATACATCAGATACAGGGAGCCACATATTACAGAAAATGGCCTGGCTGAATTGTATTAATGTCTCAAAAATGTTGAGAAATGCTGTATCTTCTCCTTAAGCCAGTAATCATAGTACCTACAAATTGCATATCTTATCCTACTTTGCACATACCCAGAAGTGGGGAGCAGCTGTTTTGAAGGCAGTATATCTCTAATTTGTACTCCTTACAACACGCTTTTCAAAGCATAACAGAGAAGTGCAGCTAAAGATTTTTAAAATGAGGAGAGGGCTGTGAGGGATTAATGCTTTACCTGGTAATGGAGCAGAAGTCAACTATCAAAGCCAAACAGCAACATTCCCCGTGGTCCAGTCTTAAGGACTGAAGGTTTTCATGTGATGAAGTGGTAATTCAGTTCAAAGTATCACTTCGGACTGAGAACTCCTTTTGTATGTCTGCCCAACAAGAGGTACAAATTTATAGATAATAAACAGAGAGGGACCAGTGTGATTATCATTTTAAACCCTCTCCAGAGGACAAGAGTTCTCTGAGCTCGCTTCCATTTCAGAAGCACAGTCTCCCAGTCTAAAAACCTCCTAGTATCTCCACTGGCATCTAGGAAAACTTTTCACCATCTTCAGAGATGCAGCTCTGGAGACAGAGATCCTTGACAAAGGATTCCCACTGGACTGACAGTTTCCCAAATACAATAAAGTGTTCCCTGAAAAGCCCTTTCCTTTTGTCTTCCAACATATGGCACAGCTATGTTCCTTGCTGGCACAGCATCACTAAGGAGCCTTCAAGGCATGTGCAATTTAGAACATCCTTCAGGCTGCTCATGCTTTCCTGTTTTTTTTTCCCATTTTTCCCTTTCCATTTTCCTTTCTTCAACAGCAAGTACCTTAATGCTATTCTATAAATATGTACATTAGATTACATATTGCAAATAGTTATGTACACATGAAAAGACTCTGAACATCAGCCTTTTCCAAATCCAATTCTTTTACTACAGGCCCTTCCCAGCTCTAGAAGAAAAGGTTGGTAATTTGCAATGGCCAATACTGCCTTTTAAACTGGCTAACACTATATAACATATAATCATTTATCAAAAAGAGAAAACCAGATGTGGTTTTGAAGAAAAACTACAAGTTCTGCAGTTTCCAATGACAGCAGACATCAGGAAAAAGAAATAGGGAGCAGGAGTTCTAGATCCAGCTTGGACAACATAAAATCTGATTTATTCCACCTACTACTAGTTGAAAGGTAACTTTGCCCCGCAGTACTTCTGAGACAAACAAGATGATATGGTTGAGTGGGGTCACACTAAAATAGACTTCAGCACGACAGTTTAAGCTAAAATTCTTGACTCGGTATAGATTGTTATAGCTGCCACACCTTGCAAAACAAGGTGATCCCTAGAGCCAAAGTCAGTTTGTCACTTTTAGTAAAACAATGTAAATAAGAAAAGGCATATACAAAAGCTCTGATTTCATACTAAAGTGAAATCAACACCCTCAACCAATAGAGACATTCATAAAGAGATAAAACACCTCAAAGCAAAGCATCTGTGTTTGTGCTGCTATTTCATGTCAAGGCAATTACAGTGATGTTATTAGGAAAGATCAGGGAGGGAGCAGTGTTGTCATATAGGAAAAAGAGAAAACAAACCTTTAAGCAATCATGTAGAGCATGCAGAACATCTTAAAGCTGGTGAAGGAACAAAGCTGAGCACTGTCAGGGTATTGATCTGTTCCAGAAGGTGCAGAGTTCTGCACCACTGTGATTGCCTTCCCTGCTGGGTTTAGAGAGGTCTGAAAGAATACAGTATTGATCTGGCCCAGTTCCTGAGAAGTAACTTAGTGATAAACACTGACTCCAGTCCACCAGCTCTAAAAGCAAACTGTTGCAAAATAGCACAGCTCCTGTTATGCAGATAACAATACATACACACCACCAGTGCCCACGCCGTTTGCAGCTGAATAGTGTTGTCCACTGGCAAGAATATAACACCTTAAGACTTAGCTTCTGTTCCCACATTTTTTTTTCTCCATTCTAGTATGATATGGTTTCTGAGGAATGTAAGTTATTTTATTTTTATTCTATATTCAGGAAATAGGCAGTATACAGGGAAATGCAGGGCACCTTTGTCTTAGTTGGAGCCTTGCAGAAAATAAGTCTGAAGTTCTGCATTTAACAAAAGTTTTCCCTCTTACCATTCACTGTAATGCTGTAGGAAGATGGAATAATGTTTCTAAATTTCTGCTAAGGATAGAAAAACACCTATTTCTTTTCTTGCCATCAGTTAAGACTTGTGAATCTGTACGATCTGGGAATTTAAGAGAGAGCATTTGTATTCTTAAATCCCATGAACAATGCTGTCCAGAGGAAGTAAAATTCATGTGAGCAATGGCACGTGGAGAAAAGGGCCAGCATGCACCTGCATTTCAAAAGTCTTTGGCTGCAGCTGCATCTCGTGGCACCATGGCTCGACACCAGGTACACTACAACACCGCAGACACGGGCAGGGAGAGAAGAAATAGATTTTACGCCAGTTTAACTAATGAGACTACAAACCTCTGGCAGCTAAACTACAAAGATACAATTAAATACAGCTCTATAAAGCATTACAAAACCTAAGTGTGAGGGAAAAGAGATATCTGTCCCATTGAGTCCTCAGCAGTTGACTCCTGTCCTCTCTTAAGGCCTACCTCAAAAACACATCAGCAAAGATGAACTGAACCACCTTCTGTTGCCTTGTTGTGACTTTTGGGTCTTTTTCTGTGTCTGTGTTTAAGACTTCTGGGGATTACTTGAACTTTCATTGCCTTAAACCTGAATCCTTCATGGATGATTCTGATCATCAGCTTGATCCAAGGAACACCACCAGCCACAGGATCTCCCAGTGTGTTGATGCTGGACCTTGCCCCTGGGAGACCAGGCTTCCATCTTCATGGTTTTATGCACAGCTGAGAACCACAGTCACTGGGTCAAATTTTCACAAATTGTGAAGGCACTGAATTTCCAAAAGGATTACTGCTGGGCTGCACAGGCCCACTCCCCGAAGGCCCGAGAGAGAGAGCGATTGCCTGTTTTCTCTCTCCATTGCACAGGTGCATAACCTCACCTGTGTGCCCCATCTCTTCACACTAAAAGAATTTCCCCTCCAGGCTCTGTCAGGTCTGCTGAATGATGCTCCATCTTTCTGCTAAGGAGACACAGATCTTTTATCACATCACTTCTGCAAACAGTGCACATACATATTTTATTTTATGGTGGGTTTTTTTTCTCTTTTTTTCTCCTTTTTTTTTTTTCTTTTTCCCAACTCTCATCACTGAGAACAAAAGAAAACTGTTTACCAGACATGGGCACCTGGCTTGGGTTTTGTTTTCCTCTTTTACTCTCTGAATTCAACTCTGTTTTTAAATAAAGAGACGCAGAAGAAGCAGCAGACCTCCTGGGTCAGCCAGGTCAGCCTTCTCTATCGAGCAGGATTTTCCCATACACTCTGACCCCCTCAAGGATTTTATCTAGCCTGTTTTTTGAACACCTCTAATGATGGTGACTCAGCTACCTCACTAGGCAGCTTATTCATCTGTCTAGCCTAATTGCTCTTAGCTTCATTTTGTTTTCCTTTGTATGCAACATGAAATTTTCCTTTTTTATTTTTAGACCATTTCTCTATCGGGAGGCCAAAGGGGGGAGGAGCAACAAAAAAAATTGCTGCCTCCAAAAAGAATCAACATTCCTTCCAATCTCCTAATATCTGTAAAGCATGACAACATGTCATCACCTCCTAATTTAATAACCTATGTGTAAGATGCACATGGTTTGGTCAGTGAAAGGATCAATGAAAGTAACAGCTGTGGATGTCCTGGGACTCCCAGTTTCCTGCAGGATTAGGGATGGTATCATCAAGATACCTTCACATAGAGGAATGGAGTGTGCAATAATTAGACCTCCATATCCTGAAGAACAAGACTGAAAGGACAACCAAGCATCAGGGCAAGCAGACACTACTTTGGTAATGACAGACCAAGTCTTCAGAACTTTCCCAAGAAAACACTCATTTCAGTTGCTCCAGGGAGCATCATCAGTAGAATACTTGGTAAAGTAACAATATACTGGGACAGCTATGCAGTTGGGAAAGATTTGAGCCCCTTGTTCCGTGAATGGAGATGTCATTCATCCTCAGAAAGCAACAAAGCCTGAAGCTTTACAGAGCACAGCAAGAGCTTCTCATCAAAATCTGAGGAACTCACACAAAAAGTGGTAAGCTAATATCCCAAAATATTAATGCAGGTTGCTATTGGCTGGGACTCTTTCAGCAAGAGCCAGTAGTCTACAGCCTGGTGGTGTCATAAAGTAGAGGTAACTCTGGCTGGCACCTGCACCATTCTGAGAGATGCATTTGCAAGAGATTTCCAGCTCTCCCACAGTTTTTAATTCAGGAAAAGCTGAGCAACACTGCCTCATACAGAGGTGCAACCCACATTCAGAGACTTTCTGTCAGTAACCTTAATCCCTAGTTTCAAAGTAAAAATATAGTTTGGCCCTGGATCTTTACAAGAGAGCACAGTCCTAGCTTACAACACTGATTAGCTTCAACACGGAAACCTGTAGAAAAGCCAACTAGTGAGAAGCATTGATGAGTATTTTTATTTTATCATTTTATTTTACAGGTAATTTTGGTTTAACCCTATTTTTTATGCTAAAACTAGGCTTGGCTAAGATAATTCTTCCTCATCTAAAACAAAAAACAAAACCCACAACAACAAAAAAATTGACCAGGGCTTGAAAAATTGAACTCATGTGTAAATATTACTGAGTTCTCTTCCACTCTAGAAAATCTATAAAGGATAAAGTGAGAAAGAAAGAATTGATCAAAAGGGAGGAGGGAGAGAGGAGAAAAGGTGAAAAATTAAGCCAAGTGGCAAAGGGAAATAAATAGATGGTAGCTGCAGACAGAGAAAAACACTTGGGTAAAGATGAAGTGTCTTGCTGCACAGAAGTGGTTAGCACAGCCGCTTACACATCAGGTCTTTCTTGTGAGTGAAACATGAATACCAGCTGAGAGACTTATTTAAGCACATGCCTAGCTGTAAGATACCAGTCCTGTAGAGACAATTAGTTAGGCCCAAGCTTAAGTGCCTTACAGAATCAAAGTTGCAGAGCAGTGCCTTTCCTCCAGCCATTTTGAAAAATCCCATGATAAAAACACGCATATAAATTGCTAGGTGTTACAGTACGAGGTGCAAGGCTCATGGGGAGAAGCCTGCTCTGCCATCCCCCATGCTCCCCCAAAAACCAAACAAACTCAGAGAGGTTTATGAAAGCTACAGGACAAGAAGACCCTTTATCCTTAATTTATTTCGTGTTAAAGAGGTGGTAGATCAAGAGACTGCTTTACATAAACAGAGGATGCTCTGCTCTCTCTGCCATCCGTACACAAATGCACATACAATGTTTTATAAAATAAGAGAACAATAACAAAGGTCTGATTGCTTTTTCCTCTTCTTCATAAAATTTAGCTTATTTTCCTAGTCTTGGCACTCTAAGAAAGAGTCAAGCGCTGTATTTAAAGCCTCTGAAGGGGAAAAAAAGGGTGAGGGGAGCATAGGCTCTTCCACGGCCACTAAACGAGAGAAGGGCAAAATTGCAGCAGAGTTACTGAAGTGAACAACCTTGATCTGACCAAAAGGAGTCGTTTAATTTTAGGTACTCCCCAAAGGTTTTATTCCTCTTGGCTGCCAGGCCAGGAATGTCAGGCGTGTTGAGATGGGGCACCCTGGAAAGTGCCGAGCCTGAAAGCCAGTAAACAGGTTCCGCATGACTGCTGTTAGGTCTGGGAGCCTCCACGGAGAGCTGAACTCTTTGACCAGATAGGTGTGAACCAAAGAGGGGACTGGGTCATTTCTTTTCAAAGTTTTCTTTGCCTTACAAAGGCTTAAAGAATTTTTTTTTTTTTATTTTATTCCAAGAAGCTCCAAAACCTTCAGTCTGAAAAGAGGAAATTAAAACAAAAAATAGAAGCACTTTCTCTTTACAAATAAATGACACAACAGGGAAAGACCCAGCAGGGGAATTAAAGCCCTTATTCTGACTGATCCAGCAGCAGTTTTCTAGGCATTAGCTAGACTTAAAACAATAATGAAGTTTGTCACTATGTATGTCATAGAGCAGATATCTCTAAACCTTAAGGTTTATAAACTGTAATATCTGTGGGGAAAGAATTGCCTTCTGCTATGGATATACATAGCATTAAGTACAACAAGGTCTAGCTCTTGACAAAGGTCTCCAGCTGATGTTGGAATACAAATAACTAATGGGAACAAGATGGAAATTGTGCTCTAATCCTCCCAGCAGCTATTGTGTAACAAAATGAATGGGGACCTTAAGAGAAAAGGAACAGAACCATACCCTCTGAACCATACACGGCTGCAGTTCGGTGTCCAGGTACTGCCAGTGCATATCCAGCCCCTCAACCATTACAAAAAATGCACAAAAATACTGGAGCTATATTCACTGGCCTGAGAATCCATGAGCAATTCTTTCTGGAAATGCATACATTATGAATCTGCATGAACAAAGACCCAGTGACCATATCTGCCCCAGCACAGGACTCCTCAAAGTCTGCTGTCCACAATCTTCGATGCATTTGTTCACCACTAGTGTCTCCCAGGGACAGGAGCTTCCAAATGAAGCAAGGACTTTCCCTGATCCCAAGCCTAAATGGGTGAATTTCACCCATTTGTAAGTAAGTAAGCACATCAACATGATAAACCAGTAACATTAGCAATTTCATAAACTATCTTTCTAAAATAAAAGAGGCAGAATAATGCAGCCTATAAAACATCTCACTGTGGCTGATATTGGCAAGTGTTACAAGTAGTCAATAGGCACATCAACCTAAAAACAATGTTTGCACATTCAGCTACAAATTTAATTTCACCCAAATCTAGAGTTTTCTCAGAAATGTATGGACCTTTCATTGCATTGTTGGCTTTATCAACATCTACCTGTCTTTACACCTATAGCTTGGCCGAAAATCTACATTAATACATAATTTTCCTTTCCTATACCTTGAGCTTTTTTCATGCCCACATTCTACAAGACACATACCACAAATCTCAGAGACAAGGGCAACTCTGGGAATGTCTCTGAGGAGAGAGACAATGGCAGTTGCCATGGGCATTCCGTGGTGGATGAACTAAGTGTGGCTCTGCAGATTTGTGTGAGGGTGACTTGGCACTGTCAGAAAATTTACAGGCTAAGAGCCCATTGGGTGGCTTAGATACCAATATCTGCCCTTGAATGGTGAACAGTGTAAAATTTTCCATTCCTTATGATGGACCAGAATTTGGCAACATTTGTCACACATTTTCATCACCATGGCTTATTTCTCTTAGAATAGGATTGTCATCACATTTCTGAATATCTACTTGAAGTAAGAAAAAGCTAGCACAGCAGGCATGTAAAGCAAAGTGTAGTGAGATTCAAAGTTGGGTCTTGAACTAATAAATTATTCCCAAGAAATTTTTCCCCAGCCACAAGTACTTTCATGAATCACTCCTATTTTAAAATGCTAATTTTTTCAATCCAAACTTTGTTTTTAAATTACTTGATTGTGCAAGATGCAGAATTACAAACTGCCTCTGATCTGTATGAAAATCAGAAGCATTTATTCTTTGCAGAACACGAGGTTTCAGCAGACAGGACCACTTGAGTATGTCAAGTAACTTTCAAGAGTTCTTGTTAGTCCCTTCTGGTAGAAACACTATAAAAAGTCAGTTTTGAAGGGGAACAGCAATTCATCACAGGACTGAAAAAAAAAAGCAGTGATCAAAGGTCAATTGCCAGTTTTACAACAAACTTTATATATAACCTTCAACAAGTCATTTAACTCCCTCATGACTTAACTTCCTACTTATGAACTGAAGCTAATATCTTGTATCTACCTTTTTCTTCTATCCTTTGCTTATAGACACTGTAAACATTTTAAGGCAGACCTTGCCTGGGACTCCCATGAACCCACACCAGGATCAAACATAGCTCCAAGAACTTACTGAATGCAGTATTTTAACAGACCTTTAGGGGATGCCTACAGCTCAGGACCTAGTGCGTGTTCGATACTGGGAAAAATATTCAAGTTACAAACTGGAATGGGAGGGGTGGAAGGAAGACATTCCAATTATCAGGTAATGGGAGCAAAGTCAATCAAGAGAAGCCTTTCTCTCTCCCTTCCCCAAAACAATGTAGGTGGTAGCGCATCAAATCTTCAGATCGCATGGCGTGATGCGGAGCCACAGTTCAGCTCTCTACATTACTAATAAAAGGTTAAGGTTTCAAGCTATTTTTTAATTTAGATCTGTTGTTTGGTAATTGGAATAAACATTCAAATTTGAGCATCAAATTTCTCATTAGTTTCACATCAATACCTGTGCTGAAACTATGGATCAGTGAACTGAGTTTCTCACTGCCCAAGTGAATTCATTAATCATTCTCTCCTAAGATGGGCACATAAGCAGACAGCTGTTCTAAGCAGCTGTCTTCTGATAAAACTCCTAACATGCATACTGCTTAAAGACAAAAAACAAACAAACTACACATCACCACCACCCCCCCAAAAAAAAAAAAAAATCTACCTTTTCAATAGTCTGCTGTTTTCTTAACTCAAAGATCTACCTGTACCGACAGGTCTGGCAGAGAAAGGAACTGGATCCCCACTCAACAATGCATTCCAATTTGTAAATGGTCACTTTATGGTTACAGACAGAAAGTTTTAAAACCATTAAGACTTAGTTACCACTTCTTATCTGGGGTATCATGAGGAAGAAGAAATACAAAACCAGACACTGATGAATGTATTCAATGAACAGGTATAATCTTAAACCAGACGCAGCTAAACAGGTTTTTTTTGCTTCTTTCTATAGTTGCATAGTCTTGAGTCCTCATCCACCACCTCTGCTCTGCTAATAACAGATATTTAGGTTTATTTTCATATACTTTGATGGACTGGGATGAGATAGTTATTATGGGCCACATTAGTCTCCTATTTTCCATTACAGCCAAAACAAGTACTTAGGTAACTGGAGCTTATCCTATTTAAATATATGCAATCAGGAAATTTGAGATTGCCTTGATGGACCATATAATATTTCCTTTAGAAGCTCCCTGATATGCCATCGTCTACAAGTTCATCCATACAGCAAATGGTCTCACTGGGTAACCTTTCTCTAGTTGCGTCACACACACAGAAGTAAGATGAGACCACTGAAAAATATATAAACAAGGACTTTTGAACTGACCTTGTCCAAGCTAAGCAAGAGACAGGAAAAGAATGTATAAACACACATTGGAATACCTTGAAACATAACAAAATCTTTGCCCCATGTTAAAATGGATATATTTGGTATAAGGTGAAGTTTAATGACGGCGGGGTTTATTTTATTGCCAAAGTTCTACTTGGTAAAACTGTAGGTCTCTGGAGATTGCATTAACAGAGGCATTCAAACATATCTAGAGAAGGAAAGGGTGTCTTGTTGAGAAATGAGCTTCCTGGCTATATAAAGTGCCATTACTTGTTACAAAAATAAAGTAGTAAAATGAAAATTGAAGTGACGAGTCCATGTACACACCTAATTTCGCTCTAACTTCTGTGGAAATGTGGGCTAAATTTGTTTTCAGTTAGTTCATTTGGAAAACTCTCACTGATCACTGTGCCAAGTTTTGGAGAATTCTTTGTGTTTTACCAGGAAGCTCCAGAACATGGTAACAATTAGAGGCACACAACAGAGGAGCTGGACTGAGACAACAGCCCAGTTCTGTTCCCAAAACACATCAAGAACTTCTTGTTACTGGGAATTTGAAAAGAGTATAAGCTTTAGCAAAGCAGGTGTGTAGTGAGACAAAGGACGTTTCCATTTCCTCTATCTATGTTACTAAGACAAGTTTGTAGGAAGTGGCAATGTCTATTATATCTCTCCTTACAAACCTTTCCTTGGCCATATCTTCAGATGAACACCACTATGATCACTTCATTAGTAAGTCAGAATGAGCCATCGAGTCTGGAGGAGCTGTGACTGTCAGTGGCAAAGAGAGGTGACAGGTTATATTGCCTTCAATGAGACGATTCTATGATTCTATGAAAGAGGGATAATGGTGAATGGTTTCTTTGGGACAGTTTACCTCAGTAAAATCAGCATGATTCAGATCACTTCTGTTTTAAATAATAAAATAAGCTTCCTTAGTGCCCTGCACTGAAATACTACTGCTTTACAGAGGCTTTCAAAAGGCTTTACCAAACAAGAATTACTTCATCCATCCACCTTTCCAGGACATCAACATTTTACATCAATCTACATTTTTTTTTCCTCCTTGTACATTCACATTGCTCAAATTTCTGTGACTAGAAGATTTCACATATCATTTTGACTGGGCCAATACCCAACTCAGTTCCAAATGAGAGTTTTGCCTGGGTGCACACTGAAAGAGTCTGAAAACACAATATTGTATTTCATATCTCCTGAAATAATCAACCTTCATTCTCTTATAAGTAGAGGAAACGTGGATCTTGTGAGACCTCCTTAATCACATTTGCCTTTCCCCAATTTGTAATGGCTGAGAAGGGTCACCGTGATTTAAAACACATACATAAAGGAAAGCTGTTCAGAAATTGGTCATATTCTTATTTGGTATTAATGATTTTAAAAATAATTTTAAAAGTAAACAACTTACAGATGCCCTAGTAATGCTGTGACAGAATGCAAGGTCCAGGAGAAATCACTTTGTACCTTATATGAAAAAATTATTTAGTGTCTGTCCTGAAGCAAGCAATATTGTGCAGTTTGGTTAAAACCTACAGAGCTCAACCATGGCTTTCAGATAATCAAAGAACAATCTCTCATTTCCAATACAGTCAATAGCAAAGCTCACATTAACTTCAAAAGGCCAAATTCTGATGGCTTTACTCACACTGCATCACTCTATTGCATGTGTAGCTCCACTGACATCAGTAGAAGTATGGATGAAGTAACAGCTACTGAACCAGAATAAAGATATCAGAATTTGACAAAAAGCAATTAAGTTGGGATATATGTATCACTTTATGACTTTATTCTTAGGTACAATTGGGGGGAGCTAAAGCTAATTTTGTTCCATTTTCTAAGTTACAACATTCTTTTAATTCAAGCATTTAACATTTTTCCTTCCTAAAAGGAAATGCAGACCTCCTTAAATGCTGGTACTCAGACAATTATCTCTTGACAAATCACCCAGAGAATCTTTTTTTAAAGAAACAATAATTCACTCATCATCTAATTCCCATTAAAGTAATAATTTGGAAAAACGAAAATTACTCTGATAGCTTGACCAAAGCTTGTATCTATGGTTAAATATGTACAGCAGCTTCCTGAATGAGGTAATTGATCAAAATAAGATTCAAGAGCTTTATGTTTAAAGAAAAATGCCAATATCAAAGGATTGAGTGAAATCATACACAGCAGTTAAAAACAGCTCTACCTCCTGTTGAGAGGGTAAGACTGCTGCACTTGGACTGCTCAGCCCCTTAACCAAGCTAAGGACTAAGCACCAAAGGACAAGGCACAAGGATGAACAATAAGCTCGCCTTAGCCCACAGCCTACCAATTTTCAACATTTTATATGATAAACCTCCTCAAGCTCCCACCTTCATCTCTGTCACTTCCATCTTTTACTAAATATGTAACACTTTGAGGTTATTGTTGTATTAACAGAAGTGTCAAAAACTGCCAAGTGGGACCTGTGCCCATTGTGTTAGATCCAGTATAAATAGGAGGCACATGCTGCCCAGGAGCTTTCAATCTAAATAGTAAAGACAAACAAGTGTAACAGAAAGAAAAGTTTACTGTCTCATTTTAGAGATGAGCATCTAAAGCTTGGATAGTCTGAACAGACACAGAAGACAAGTCTATCAAGACTTTTCATATGGTCCCAAACCATGTGACACTGCTTCAAACTGAATTTTAAAAAAAAAAACCAAACAAAAAAACCAAAAAAATCCCACCAAAAAAAAACCCAAACCAAAACAAAAAAAACCCAAACAAAACCCAACACTTTCTAAATGTGAGTTTCTTCTTAAACAAGGTGTGTACAACAACCAGTGCATGTTTAGGCTCCCAAGCATAAAGGACTCTGGGAATCCTGGGAATGAGAGAAGGTCTGAAAAGAATAAATTTCCTTGCCTTTCATTTTTATTGCTCACACTAATGGAGTTTACAACTTAGAAAATAAAAATAAGCACAACACATAAAACCATATTTTGAAAAGGATACAAAGTGTATCACAGCGATATACTAATCCTATAATTCCTTAGAGAAGCAAATAACCTTTTCTCTTGATATAGGCATCAGGCATTGATCTGTCACACTGTTTGTTCTAGCAGAGCTCCCAGAGGTACATTCAGTTTGAAACGTTAAGGCTAGTTCATTAGCCGTCCCTAGCTCGTTTCTCTGAGAGAATCAAGATAATACTGTGGTTAGTTAATGGCTTTCTCTTGTTTCCCCCAGAGCCCGCCTGTCTGAAGCCTGCAGGCCCAAGAAGCTTTCTTTCCCCCTTCCCTTCACTATTAGTCACAGCTGGTAAGGCTTGCAGGAGCCTGGCTTGTTTGAAAACAGCCAGCTCACAGAAATGGTGGAATCTCGCTGCAAATAACCACCTTGGCCCCTGTTGGCAGAGGAAAGCTCCTGCTCGCACAGCAGCAGACATGAGGGATGGAGGGAAACTCCTGATGATTGCGCTACAAATAGCTCTTGTTAAAAAAAAAATTAAAGGGAAAAGTAAAAGGAATTCCTGTCTTGTGGAGCTGCTGAGACACAGTATTTCCTGGAAGTCAGAGGGGGAAAACTGATTTTCATGGGGAGCTGCTATCTCCAGAGTCAAGCAGGTGATGCCACCTGCCTGGCTCTCAAGTCCTGGTGTTTATGATCACAGTTTAGAGGTCGGGTAGTCACACACAAGAATCTCTCAAAAGAGCCATCCTGCTTTCAGCTCCTAATGGACAGGCACCATTCCCTCTACTTTAGCTTTATGCTTAACACACTCTGTCCGTCCTTCTCATGTAATTACTGAAGCAAACAACATGCCTGCAGAGGTTCCAGCTAAGCACTGCTGCTGGCTTCACAAGACTAAATGCGACAGCTTAAAATATGCTTATCTGGCTTGGTTTTAGGCTGCATTTAGGCTTTTTAAAATTAATATCTGGTTCCCACGAAAGCAAGACAATGACAATGTTGATGAGTGTCAGGTATCTCCAGGCAGATGCAGTCCAAGTTCCCTTTACAGGGAGTAATTCTATCAATGTGCTTCAGTGCTGATCTGCAGTATCCCCTACTATTCCAGTGCCTTGCTCTTTTATCTAGATATTCAGCACTCATTGCTGTGTTACCAGACACTGCCAGTCATGAAAGACAGCATGATGATTTTATCTGCCTCCTAGTATATTACCCATTGGGGAACAAACTTAGACTTGTAAATGTTTTCTCTTACCAGTACTTTAATCCAGACATTTAAAGATGCTTTTGCTCAGCAAGCAAACAGCACCAAGCTACTTAGAGAAATCCTGCTGAAGTCAGCAATAGACAAGTTGGTGACCATCAGATAAAACCTAGTCTGAAGGACAGCCACTGTTTCATACTGACATGGAATATTTATAATTTGTTGTTGTTGTTGTAACTATGCTCCCTCCTGACCAAATACAACCTCACAAAGCGGCAGCTTTTTAGGACACAGGTTTATGGTACTGCTAAGTGAGCCTAAGTGTGGATTCTTACCAAAAGGAATAATGCCTTTCCATCACTCCTCCTCTGCACAGAGAGTTGTGGTTGTTTTTTGCACTTCATTATTAGATGTAGTCCATGAGAAAACTAGTACCTGAGTTGGGAGAAAATCTAGTCCATGTAGCTCCCTGAACCAGCACTGCAGGGCCCACCAAGACCTGTTCTGGCCCAAGAGAAGCAGCAGCTAGCTGTGAGATTGACTCAGCCACAGATAAAACTGATAAAACCATGTTTCTAACACAGGTATATAACAACTCTCCCCTAAAATTTCATCCAGCATGTACTAGACCCAGGAAAATAGACACACCAAGACCAACATCTGATCCAATCACAAAATCAAGGCCTCTCCTTCGGCATTTACAACCAAAAATCTATGTGAAAGCTGAATGCTAAGAAAGAGAAAGAGAAGAAAATTTCCTGGAGAACACTGAGGGCTACAGAATCAGAGGATGATTTCTGTATCTGCATTATAGGCAAGGTAAGATCACCTCTGCCTCCCAAAACAAAGGTAAAAGCAGAAATGGAAGTCAACAAGTTGACAACAACGAACATACACTGTGGATAATCTTCAGGTTCTTCAGAAACACTTGAGAGTTTTCACGAAGAGTGATACCATGATATTGTTCTATGGTAAAATACAGTTTAGTTTCAGATATTTACCTTTGTTATAAGCCTACCATAAAACATGCAAAGCATAAATTGGTAGAGCAAGTGAGGAACTCGGGAGTTTGTTCCTTAATCTCATATTCTTGATTTCACGATCATGACAAATGACAAATAATGTCAGCCCATGACCTCTCAAATCAACTTCCCAAACAAGCAGCTGTTCCTCCCCATGCCCCATCAGGAACTCATCCACAAGTCCAGTGTTTTAGCAGCAGTTAAAGTTTCCCTGGCCATGTCAATTGGCATGTGAAGAACCTACCCAGCCTACAAGTACTTGCAGCACTGAGAGTATTTTCTATGAAATCAATGGACATCAGGTCTACTATAGAGAAATATCTCTCCAGTTCTTGTGTTAACTTCAGTTTCTCTTTTACAATGCAATTAGTCACTGACTTGACAGTGCATTTGGTTGTATCTGTCTTGTTCTTTCTTTTGACATAAAGGAATATGACTTTTACTCAGATGTCCATTGAAATTAAACAGAGGCGTTGTCAAAACCCAAGTTTGAGAAAGTAGTAGAGAAATTATAGTGTAACTAGGCTACTATTTTCACGGTGAGCTAAAGCTGGCATTTATTTTATCACATCATTATTAAGAAGAGGAGATGTATTAAGGAAACAGATAATGCTATTTAGTCATCTTTGATAAGATCTTCATTTTCTATGGATGAACCTTCCTATTTAATGATTAGCTATTATTATTATTTTTATAACCTACTTTATGACACCACATCTTGCTTTAAGGCAATTGTTTACTATTCTGAGCACTTAGTAAAAAGAATAATAGTTCTTTGCTCTCTTTGCTTAGGAAAGAGTGAAAGGAAAAAGTTCCAAGTTTGAGGAGAAGACTTTTAGCAGAACTGATTAATGATCACTATTAGCAATGATCCAGCTATGAAGATGCAGAACTCCTAACACAAAACCAGATAAATAGATATATGAAAGGTAAACTAACAGGGGACCAAAGTAATTGAAAAAGCACTATTTAGTAAAATCATAGAATCATAGAATATACTGAGTTGTAAGGGACACATAAGAATCGAGTCCAACTCCCAGTTAGACTAATAGTACACAGATGGTGTCCCCACTTAAAAACCTGATGATATATAACTGTCATTCATTTTGAACTATTTTTGGGTGCAGTTTGGTACCTCACACTTGTAATTACTGAAACAGATGCAAATAAGAAAGAAAATGCTGTCAGAAAATCCTTGCACCTTTCAGATACAAAGCCAGAACATCCTTTCATTTGCTCCAGGGGACACACAACATAATGTGGCATTTTTCCTAGAGTCTGTGATCAAGACGTTTTTAGAAGATCTAAATTTGTGACAAAATTAGGAGAGAAAAAAGTTCAGCCCATTCAAGTCACTCAGCAATTCATTTTCAGATTTGATCTCTTTTTTGAGTTACAATGAATGTTGAAATTTAGCTGAAGTCACTAGAAAGGACATGAGCTGATGCTGCTTTGGAAGAAGGCCTTCCAGCAGAATACTGGCTTATGACTTCTTTCCATGAAGTCTTAATTGGTTAGGACAGAGGATTTTTTTTTTCTTTCCTGAAAGGAAAACATGTTTCCCTGAGTGCTTCAAGAACAGTCACTAAAAAAGAAATCAACATGTAAAACTGTAACATTTCTAACACTCCTACATGACCAAAAGGATGCAATTTTAGAACTGTGATTTGGAACCTACAAACATTTTAAACATTTGTCTTGCGGTTTATTTGTAAACTAATGAGTCTTGATGCTGCTCCCTATGCTCATGCTGCAATCTGTTGTTGGCCTTTTTGCAGCTTTAAGATCTACACTTTGGAGAATCACAGGGGGTGTTGGAAAAATAAGCCAAGAGAAGCAGCATGATCAAATTTCACTTTTAACTTTTGAGGAACTAAGAGTAAGTAGCATGTGTTTTTATTGCATAAAAACATCCTTAAAAGTGTGGCACTGCAAGATGAATTAAGATCACATCTCCTTTTCCTCCAGATAAAATTGCCTGGGCTTTTTGCTTTTTTTTTTTTTTGTCTCTAAATGGCAAATTGCCAGTAGCTAATTTAACATAACAATGGAAATAATCATTTTCATCAATTCAAGAATTTGAAACGCTGTATCTATGGCATATGTATTTAAGTGTATTGCTAATTATTTTTGCTTACTGAAGGGAAGAACCAACAAGGTTCCTGTGAACATACATAACCTGGGAAGCTTAAGCATGTGCTACAGTATTGGAGACTAGATGTGGTGGCTTATTAAAATCACAAACTTCAAAGGGTTACATGAGGGAGGCTAATGGAAAAGTGCTTTTATATAATCTTGTAAAGTGTATTTACTTTTGCTTTTTGGGATGTAGATGTTGCAGCACTGTATGCAAACTTGTAAAATAAAACTTGTAGTGTCTGTAAGAACTTCATTTCACATATGACCTTTTACAGTAATTGGATCTGAATTATAATCAGTCACCTGAGTCCTGAAATAGATAAAATAGTTTTTTAATGTTAAAAAGTTTTAGCCCTTCGTTGATTATCTATCAGTGCTTACAGTCCTGTGAAAATAAGATAAATGAGAAATTTGGTCTCTAATTAGACTTCACTAGATTTACAGCTTTTAATTTATACGCCAATGCAACTCAGGCGGGCACTAACACAGATAGAGATGGAGCCACAGTTTTCAATTGATTTAACAATTTAATTGCAGCATTAACATCCATTAACATTTAACTAACCTTTTAAACTAACCTCAGGCACAACCTTAAAGACTAAATGAAGTAAAATTGCATATAAAAAGGTACTAACATACAGCTGTAAGAAGCCAGAGTGAATCTTTAGGGAGATTTAGCGTTGCATCCCCACATCAGCAGGAGGGAGTCTGTTTTCCTTCTTGCAAAATTCAGTAGGAAAGCATGCTCTAATTTATAGGAAAAGGAAATAGACACATTTGATGGTTATTAACTCTCATTTATATCTTCTTGTCTATACGTGATGTCTAAAAGGCACAATATCCCTTACTCTGGTCATGCACTAAAGAACAATTTTGTTACTCAGAGAAACAATATTCCTGGATTATCTGCGATAAAATGCGATGTAAGGGAATATAAAATAAACCACTGAAGTTTGCTCTGAAAGAGAAACACCATATTTTAGAAACAATGGGCAAATAGGGCTCTTGTTTATGTGGGTATAAATCTAAAGCAACTACACTGAAGCTGTTGGAATTACTTCAGGTTTACCCCTGTGGTACCACAAGAGAAAGTCATAGAAAATAAGCACAGTAAGTGCCTGATTTATATCTGTGTTGAGCACCCCAAAACTCTACTTCACAGCAACAGTAGCTGCAGGTGTTTGAGGCTTCAGCAGAGAAGTCCTCAGAGCCAGATCTCCTGTTGCAAGTCTTTGTTCCCCCAGTCCTACAGCAGTTAAGGTCTGCTGAGGGGCTAACTCCAACACTGGGAGAGCACCATACGCAGAGGCCATAAATCTGCAGTTCAGCGTTTACCATTGCATGCAGCCATAGACTGCCATTAGGGCTGGGTCAAGATTTAAAGGTCTTTTATTTCTGACTTGGATGACAAACAGGAGTTTGGGGGACTGTTTAAAATGTCATCTAGGTATTCTCAACCTACATTGTGCCAGATCTGACATACTTCTTAGCGATGCCTGTATAATCTACAGATAGTGTAAATTTATAACATATAAGGGGTTTGGTAGCACAGCACAATGTTTGATATTACAAGCTATTCTCTAATTTTGGACTGAATTGTTGCTCACACAACTCATTTCAGAGTGTTCACTAGATGACTTGTAAATAACTGCCTATCAGGATGCCTGAGTTTGAGTCAGGCTCTCGACTAGCTGTGCGTGTGCTGTTACCATTTCTCAGTATCTAAATGGTATTTAATATCAGCCAAGTAATATCAAAACATTAAGATGATAACTTGGAGAGCCTCACAACCTTGTGTCTTGCAGTGATGAATATCACACAGGGATAGTGCTATGTCTTGACATGCAACAGAGTTACATACACCATAATATTAATGGTCCAAGGATTAAAAGTCTCTTAGCAGTACATGTTGACACTGTTACACTGTAATGACTCCACTGGAATTATTAGTCATTCCAATCAGTGCTCTGCACTGCTGTTTGACTACTTACATCATAAATGTATGAGGTCAATGGTCTGGATATTAAAAGCATTATAATTGTGGCCACTGATACAACATAGTGTGCCCCTTGGACAGGTTTTTCAAGCACCTTCTTTGAATTCACTTTGTGATACTTTAGGAATACACCATTTTTATGCAAAGTTCCTAAAGCATTTGTTTTCAAGTCTGGTGAGTAAGAAAGAGCTAGTATTTCTGGTGATACTCAATTTTTTACTTTCAATGAATGCAGTTATGGTTATTGCTGTATTTCATAGTAAAGCTAACAATTTTATGTATTTCTAATAATCTAATAATTCCTTGCAACTTATGTAACTCCAACACAAATATATGTGGTGGCACCATTCTTTTCTGCTCCATAAAGATAGATGGCATGAAAAGAGAATTAGAAAAGGTAAAAAAATAATAAAAAATTAAACATAACCATGTACAATAGTATGTGTACTTTAGAGAAAACTCAGATCACTCCAGGAAGCACTGCTGTATAATCTACCACATGCTTTCATAAGGTTAGTAAAAGTTAAATGTTAATTTGCTGTATATCTCTGTGAATACTTTCTAAACTTTACCACATACACCATATCTGAAAAAAACAGCTTTCTGAACTATAAAATGTGGATCCATTGATTAGTGTTCATATAACCAAACTAATCCCCCCCAAACATCAATACTACTTTTTTTAAGATGTCATTTTTCTCCCAACATATCTACAGAAGGTCACATTTCCAGGATGTGCATATAGTTCTAAGTAATAGACATTCATCTTTTGATCAATATTTTTTCTTTTAAAGTCAAGTTTATGTTTTTTCCTGTTTGTGGTATGAGTCCAAAATCATAGTTTATGAACTTTCGGACTTGAACTTCATTGTATCTCTAGCCAAGGGTATGGCCATGACACACATCTAACATTACAATCAGCAGTTCTAGCTCAAAAGTGATAACACCAAAGAAATAGTATGTTGTTTGTGTTTATTATAAAATGTGAACATCTGACTTTCCTTGGTCTCCTATCATCTGCTCTGCCCATCTGCCTCTAGTTTCTTAGATACACCACTTCAGTACTGCAGCTTCTGCCGTCAAAAACAGGATTCCCATCTCTTTCTGCCTCTGTCTCTCCACATCTCAATTTTGGCTGGAAATTCCACCCATGCATATTCTCTCCTCCTGTTTTGAGTCATTATTTAGCAATGTAATTATATTATTTTTAAAGTAAGATGTTTGAATCCATCATTTGCACAATGCTGCAACAAAAATGATTCTATGATTCTATATAAAAATAAGAAAGTTTTTGCTTAAAGTCTCAGATATATCAATCAGTATTCAGAAATGTAACTGAAATCCAAGCACAAAAATCATCTAGGATCTGCATGGAAAATCGATGAAATTAGATATTTTATATGACTAAGTGGCAGATCAAGCTTACAGAAAAAGAAAAAAAAAATCACACCAATATAATGGTAATGTAAGACAATAAATATCATGCATGTACTAACAGGAAGATCAATTTGAACTTATAGCTTTTAAAAGTAACATACAGGAACAAGCTGATTTTTCACTTTTTCTTCTTTAAAAAAATCATTACATATTATTTACTTTAAATCCTCCCCTACATTAAAACCATTTTAATATCCTTTCAATATCCTGCTATGCAGGGTCTCTTTGATGGAAAGCTGCTATGTGCTTCCCATTTTCTCAGTAGCTGGTTCAAGGGATGTAATCAAAGGATGCAATCAAGGGATGAGGTCAGGACTAGCCTGTGTTCTACAAACTGGAAATTATCAGCTGATAAAATAACATTCATCCTAAATACAACCCTCAGGCTCCCTAGAAGCTCCTAGGAGATTGCACTTGGAGTAGGACATGCAGAAATGGCCTTCAGCATTCATTCCAGTCATTGGGGTAACATAGCCTATAGTCTGATTGCCAACCCACAGACATGTAATGGTATCTTAAGATACTCTGGATTTCACATCTGGTGTTCACATCTGACTTCAGAAGAGTGTGAAACTTCCATAGGTTCCACATGGTATTTTCCAGCCCAGTGCAAGTCTTCAGTACCCAACAGCAGCTCTACAAGTTCCCTGTTCTCAGACAACTGAATTGAATGCTAAAGGCAAATCTGAAGTTCTTCTGGCTCCTCAGAATTTTATCACAAGAATCGTAGCAGCTAATGATAAATGAGATGGGGATAGTAATCTGTAATTCTCCTTATTTTAGCAAAGCACCAGCATTTAGAACTAGGATGTGTGATACCAAGATAAAAACCCTGCATAAGAATGGCCAAAGTGTCCTCCATACTTATATGAGGGGCTATATATTTACATACAATGCAAACCGGTAGCCAACTAACAAAATAACCAGGGAATGAGTCACTGAATCAGACAGATGACATCAGAGATGGAGAGGCCTATTATCTCATATATCCACTCTTCTGAATAGCCTCTGCATTGCTTTATTTAATTCTTTGTTCTCTTTGCCATTAAATATCCCTGCTGATTAGGTTTGCACAATCTATCTCAATTAGATTTACCTCACTTTCCCAGTCAATTCAGCGCTTAGTCTAGGTTTATATAAATGAATTCTGGCCATGCAGCAATTGCTACTGGAATTAACCAAATATAATTATACTGTAATTTTGAGAGTGTAATAACAATGTAGTTACATGCAATCATTGTATAAAGTTATGAGTAACTGCATAAAATTTATGTTCTCTTTGATTAAGATATTAACACTTTTTTTTCCTCCTCTTAATCATAAACTGCATGGACGGTATTTGGAAATGAGTTACAAATCTGCTGTGCCTCAAAGTAGCATTTAAAACTCAATCCACACATTACCAGCAATGAAGAATCCCCTATAGGCAAAGACACCACTCAAATTCTTCAGTGGTTTCTATGGTGTGACACTGCAAATTCCACCCAGAAGTGGCTTTCTTCAACTTTGGCATCAGTGCATACTGGAGGAGCCAGCAAACACGTTCGTGTGGAATAGGTATTATGTAATTCAGGGTGAATAGAAACATTCAAGCTTGCATTTTTGGCTGAAATATGCTTGGGTCAGCCTGTGTAGGGTAAGGTGACTTTCCATCATCTGGCTTCTGCAGGTGGTTGGAGACATGAGCCCCCTCTGACAGCCACACGTTAAACTCCTTCAGAAAAGAAGTCTCAGTCTGTGTTTAACATAACACTGCTCATACCTTAGCTGGAGAATTTAAGTAATATAGGAATGCAAATAATTCATAACAATCAAAACCTGCCTAGCTTTAGATTGAAGATGTGTGCTGTGACATGTTTTAGTCTAGAATCTGTGAGCTACAACATCATTTCCTGCATTTTAGATAACCAGACAAACAGGGAATAAAGAAACATGGAAGAAAGAAACATATAAGATGAATTTGACAGGAAATGTGAAGTTAATTAGCTGTATGTCCTCAACCTGGTGTTTTTAGAAAGTTCCCAGAAAGAATTCCATTTTTCCTAGAAAAGATGTGCAAATATGACTTGTCTGCAAATCCAATTAAAGTTGATAAATAATTCAGTTCAGGTAGCTCAATATTCAAATTGAAAGCCAGCATCCAATTTGAGGGGGGAAATAAGCATTAAAAAAACATCTTGAACACATTGTATTACATTGATACTTTGCAGCACAAGCTGGACTTTAAATGAAATGCACTATTTTTATTCAGATGACAAATTGCTCTAAACTCTAGTATTTAATAAATAATATTATAAAACATTAATAGGAATAAAAATATTTAAATATTTATAACAACCAAGACCACAGCTTGAGGATAGAAATCTAAGAACTAAAGGCAGATACAGTTCAGGTTAGTTATATCTCCAAAACAGGCCCCAATCTTTCAGCTCCATGTTGACAGTCAGTTCTGTTTGCTTTGCATGAAAGGCCTTCTTCAAGAAGATAATTTTTTCAAGATCTCATTTCTTTTAAAGATATCCTAAACCCAAGCAAGACTGAAAGAAATGACTTCTGGGATTAAAAGAAGGAATTAAATACAAGTTGCATCAATCATCACAAGAGACCCCAGAACAGACATGAACCCCCCTTTCCTAGACAACCTGTAGGGACTGAGTTGTGACACTTCTTATGTGGGGATAGAGAAGAAGTCTGAGTGGGTGGAAATGAATCACAAAATCAGTTAGGTTGGAAAACACTTTTGAGATCATCCAGTCTAACTGTAAATCTAACACTGCCAAGTCCACCCCTAAACCATGTCTCTCAGTACCTCCAGGGATGGTGACTCAACCATTTTCCCTGGGCAATGCCTGATAAACCTTTCAGTGAAATTTTTCCCAATATCCAATCTAACCTTCTCCTGGAGCAATGTGAGGCCACAACTTGAATAGTAATCAGACCTTTGAGAAAGTGATGGAAGTTTGCACAGCCACTGTGGATGGGAGAGGTGTTCCTGGATGGTTAATTCACTTGTGAATAAGCCAAGCTCCAGAAGGGTTATTCTGTTTTATGTAATTATCTCAAAGGCTCAGGGAAGAGATGACAAAGACAGTAGGGCATCAATTTATCCTGGATATATTTTATAATTTGGTTTATGATAGATCTGAAGGAATTAGCTTGGTGCCTTGCTTGACAATGCTTCAGTGAAATGGCATCTACAGACTGACTTACCTTACAGACTAAAGGTAAGCTAGTGCACCTAATTATCTGCATGAGCATAGAGCTATTAGCATGCACACAAATAAAACATTCAATTCCATCCATCTTATCCCAAAATTTGGACCCAAATGTATTTTGACTCCTGCGTTACTGTAAGAGCTTCTTTACTGTGTGTTTTCAATCCAGGTGACTTTGCCTAATGAGCTTCCAACTCTGAAAGAAGACAGTAGAGGTAACATCATATAGCAAACTCCTTGGGTTCTGGGGAAGTTCTGAGGAGGTTTTTGGTGTGTGTTTTTAAACAGATGCAGGTCTGCATTCCTCAGCCTCAACACAGAAGAGGGTCCTACAAGTATTTGGTGACCTCAGGGAGGAAAGCAGACTCTATTAAAAACTTCTGAGTGGAAGGCTCTGTGAGAACTAACAAGAATCTCTGCTGGAATACAGGATCTCACTGGCTGGAAATTAATAAGGAGGAAGAAGTCAGTGCTTTTTGCTATAAATCATAAATATTGTATAACCAGTTGGAAGACAATCATGTTCTGTTCATCAGGTTAGATTTTTCTAACTAAAATCACTAGATTTTTCTAGTGAAGGTTAGGATGTGCTAATGTCATTATACCAGCTCTTACTGAGTCCTCATCCAGGTTATGTTGTGCAAATTTGACCACTGACGTTTAAGAAAGAATATTTCAAAGTTAAGAGAAGGACCTATTAATAGGAAAATCACAGGCAAAAGAGCCCATCTTGAAACAGATGACTAAACCAGCTTGGTCAATTGAGCTTTGCAAAATGAAAGATAAATGATTTCTGGGGGTTATAAACAGGTAAATATAAACTAATTAAAACCATGAACAATATTGGCATAAGAAAAAATGGTGTCAAATGGGCAACATATTTAAGCTAGGAATAAGGAGGGAGTTTCTAACAATCAAAACAGTGCAAATGTAGAAGACTTCTGTTAAGACGGAGCTCAATCATTTAATGACAGGAATTACACCATGTAGTAGCCTGCAGTGACAGAGGACTGGACTCTGGCCTAGGCAATTCCTTCCAGTACTACATTCCTCTCTTAGCTGCACCACTCCAGCTCCTGGCTCTGAGTGCTTCAGATCTTCCAGAGATAGTAAGGATTCATGACAATATGACTGTGGTGGAAACAGAATGAGCATGGACAGCCCATGAGCTAGCACTTAGCACAGCTCCCTACTTCTACTCTGGGAGAGCTGCACTGGTGTGCGCTTTCTGATGGAAAGGGTAACACACACAGTCCAAAACCAAAGGATGTAAATAAGGTGTGATGCACACAAGTGAGATATATTATATTCCACTACTGACACTTATATTTTGATGGTGCTTTTAAGTTTGTTTTAGGATTTGTTTTAAGAAAAGCTGTGAAAGTTACAGGAGGACAAAGAAACAATGCAATTACAACAGGGCATTATATATTTCTACCACATCAGATTTCTCTGCAGAAGCAAAATATGAAAATCTATGAAAATCCTGGAATAATGTAGGAGTGTGATGAACCAGAATGAGATATATTTTATGTGTAGAAAAATACTCTACCACACTAGTACCCCTTAGCTGTTGAGAACCACATAGGATTTTTTTCTGGGTGGTGATTCATATTATCCTATCAATGCGTTAGGGGGGATTTAAATTCCTAACACCCACCATCACACCAAAGGCAGAATAGGCTACTTAATATGAATAACAAGCACCAGAAGAAAAACACTCCACCCCATGTTTCTTCTGCAACTTTAAATTGGACACAAAGAGGAGGAGAGGAGAAAAAAAAAAGAAAGCAGAATAACAGTGAATTAATAATGGAGAAACCTGATTAGAATATAATTTGTCCTCATTAGTACAGCATTCCTGACATAAGGCTGCTCCTTGAATCCTGTTTACTTTGAAACTCCAAAGAAAGAAAACCTATATAGTTGTTAACACTCGGCTTTTCAAGGATAGCTCTGTAATGAGGGTGGAGTGTATATGAGCCGGTTGGTTCTTTACCATCAGAGAACACTGAAAACACATCTGTGCAGTGAAGCATTATTGGGCCTTTCAAACAACCTCTGCGGCCACTGCCTATAAATCTCTTCCCCTGTCATGTTTAACTAAAACCCAATACCCATTCAACATGAAATCCATCAATGTTATACAGAAAACAATGACAAAGCACTCTCCTTTGTGTCAGGAAAAACAAATAATTCTGCAGGAAAAAGGGGGAAACCTTTTTTGGCAAGCTTCTGCGAGGGTGCAGAGATAGCAAGTGGCAGCTTTCCTTTAAAGCAACATATGTGCAGTTATAAAAAATAATTTCAAGGCCAAATCTATACTGGGCATTAGGATGCTTCTTCAAGATAACAGAGAATGTATCAGAAGAATCTGTGTGTTGAAGGATTTTCTCTGAAGCATGTTTGTCATGAGGACAGAGCTTATGCTATCCAGCTGCATGATTCTGTCGATGCTAAATTGGTTTTCCATCTTTGAAGCAAAATATGTTTAAATTACAGATCCTTTTTTTCTAACCTGTTGGAAGGGCACATGCATGATGCACAGAATAAGTTCAGTGGGTGGATTTAGCATTTTCCTATTCTCCTAGCTTAAATTCCAAGGGTGACATGGACAGACAAAACAGGGAATGAGTGAATGCAGTTGTCACAGAGCAAAGGGATCTTCTGTGGACTCACAAGCAAGCGTAACATGAAAGCAAGAGACAGTGGGAAGTTAGTGTTGACTGGAAGAGACTGAATTACCTCCAGCTAGGTGGGCTAACACATCCAGACATGGGTGAAAAAGTAAATCAGTCAACAAAAACCCAGATCTACCCCAAACCCTTAAACCTAATGGAAAAAAAAATAGACCTGGCAGAAGTATAATTTTAATGTAATATATTCAGTGTCATGTATACAAGGATGGTTTGCTTGATAGTTGTTTACCAGACAAGTTTCATCTAAAACACAACAGCCTGGAATAAGTGACTTCCTGACAGCCTGTCTTGTACATGGAGACAGATACTTGCATTGCATTGAACCTCAACTCAACTATAGGTGCAACACTTAATACTGCCTCTGTCTTTTAAGCATCCCATTACTGTAAAGACATTAGCCACCGAGCTTAATTAACAAAATCAATCATAATTAATTCTTTCAATGTTCACAGAGTCATCACAGACATTTCCTTTAGAGTTTTACTGTAATTTGCCATTAATGGAGAGCCAAAGTAGTCAAATGATTTAGAATATATATAGAATAATGTACACCCACTGTACATAATAAGATGGCATGTTCATTGAGAAGGTGACAGAAGCATCATAAAGCAAGAAGTGCAGAGCTTGGATAGTTTATCACTGTCAGAAAAGCTCCACAAGTGCTTCATCTGCTCAGTTTCAGGGTATTTTACTCTTTACTTTCATTAAATTTAGACTCAAAACCACATGGTACTTAAGAACAAGGAACTTTCTGTACATGGCTTAGACCTTCATTTGAAATGTCATGTGTAATGTATGTGGTGGAGAAATTGGTTTCTCTCGATTGTAACAGAGGGTTTTTCAAAGACATTGCTTCTGAGGACAAACATGGAGACTACTGTATAGTTTTAAAAACAGTTGTCTACAAGGACATCTGTTGTGGACCATTTACAACTTCTGCATGTTTTATTCCAGTGTTTCCCATTTTCCCAATAATCACTTACACACTTCACAGTAAAATTCTAGTCTCGACCTTACCTATAAGAAAGCAAAATTGAAACTTGGGGTCATCTACAATTCTCCACATTATTTCCTCAGCCTGATATGATAGCCCTGGAAGCTAAGCACTCATCTTCAAATGACAAAAGGTTGACTTTTAGCTGAAAATGCCAGGTTTCCCTTCAGGAGAACCTGCAAGGCTGGGCACTGAATAGCTGAGTTTTGAGCCTTTCATCTAATCTGCTTCTTGTTATAACAGCAGAATTAATTTAATTTTTCTAAAGCCATCCCTGATCAATTGGGCTTAAACTGCGCCCTGACAACTCCTCTGAAGAAAATTTCATGAGCTCTTTCTGCTGCTTGTCACATTTCATAATTCTCCCTCGATATGATGATCTCAGTTATACATTTCCCAATCCAAAATAACTCTTCTGAGTGGGGGACACTAACTGGTGTTGGGGAAATCAGAATTTCAGTAGCCTACGAGAGCTACAAGATGCTACCCAAGGAGTGTATGAAACAACATATAATTTGAGTGCATGATTATTTACTTGATGAGACAGAGGGTGTGTTTCTAAGCTTATGTGTCTGTGGATACACATCTTCACATGCTATTATTTCAAAGGTATACTTTGGGTTTAAGATAACACACTTAAGCTAGATTTCTCTTTAATTTTTTTACCTGAATTGGTATTACGCATTTCTACACAATAGTGAGAACACAAATTAGTGTTCTTGAATGGTGAGTGCTACAAGCTGAACTTTAAATGAGCCATGTTACTGCACTATAGACTTCAAGGTTTAAAAACATGCCTATTTACTCATGTGTCAAATAACCTATCAGGACAATTCTTCTTACACACTCTTCTGAGTGCAAGAAACAACACGATAGCTATCTTCCTGGTCCTCCTCCATCAATCAATATAATCCTATAAGAGTTCAAACTTAACACTAGTTACATAAGAGAGCCACTGAATTAGATAAACTCAATCATCACTAGTGATGAAATGATTATTTAATTACTGTCAGCTGTGCTTCCAATAGCAGAGAGAGGAAATCCAAGAACATCGACAGTCGATGGTAATTTATTAATCAATTAAACAGTACTGCTTGGGTAAGCATAATTTGCACAATAAAAATTGAATTAAATGCTTAAGTAAAAGGGGTGGCTTTTGTAACATTAAAGGTGGAGACATGACACAGCAAAAGACTGAATACCCAAAACCCAACGTGCTGCTTTCCACCTCGGTGCAAAGAAACACAAACAGCTGATGGGGCTGAGGAAGATGGGACTGACACTGCTTACACAGCAGTAACTGTAGTACACTTGGTCCTATCTCCAGTGTCTTCTATGGTGTGTTTTTTTCAGTTTGCAAGACTGGGAAAGGTCAGTGTCAGTCTCAGGATGCTTGTCCTGCACTGCTAATCGAGGCCATCCCTAGTGCCTAGCTTTGCCATGAATTTCACAGGAACACCCTGTTTCTCAAGAGGAAAACATTCTTCAGGACAAAATTCTTCCCCAGCTTTGTTGTAAACAGGGAGGATCTCCATCTTACATCACAAACTGAATGGCAGTGCTCAGAATGTGTCAGCCTTTGCTTTCAGCATTACAATGTGAGTATTTACAAACTTTCTTCTTTCTCAGTGGGCTGCTTGTCCAATTACCCTTGCAGGGTCTTCTGTACCTATCTTTGGATCTCACTTGGCTCAGAGAGACTATCAGTTTATTATTTTCATGTCCTGAAGGCATGAAGTGGATGGATGACATCCACACTTCTGCTAATTTGATTTCTTAATTACAGAGCAAATACATATTACTCCACTTGAAATCAAAGAGTCCCTTCAGCTAGACGCTATGAGAAGCTGCTATCAGTCAAAGAACAAGACAGAGAAAGCAGAGCTTGAGAAGACTGGTGTGACTGGAACCAATTTTTATGTGAGATCTGTGACCAAGTTAGGCCTTGGTCTGCATCCTATATTGCCCATTTTAGGGCAATATAGGATGCCATTTAGGGCCCATTTACAGCACTGTGTGTCACTTCATTCCTTCCCACAAGAATGTGAACCTCTGTATACTCCAAGACTACAACAGAGACCTAGAGATCCCACAGGATGAGCCACAGTAATAAATGCATTTTTTCATGAGACCAGAATGTCTAGTCAGATCCTCACAAGATACTATCTTTACAGTCCTTTTCTGTTGTTCATCCTCACTGGCTACTGCTGATCTTTCACTTTGTCTAGCTTATCAATACCTATTCAAACTCCAATCAATCAATGCTACATACAAAGCGATGAAATAAAAGACATCCAACTCTGTTGTTCAACAATTTGTTCAACACCTGTTCCTCCAAGAGACCTTTCAGTATCCATGCCTCATTACTCTGTGGCTACCAGCCTTTTGAATATCAAATAAATGAATGAGAATTTACTAGAAAAAGGCAGTAGTAGCTCCCAGTTCTGCCTTTCTCAGAGCAAGGACAGAAACACCTTTACCAGTGTGAGAACCTCAGTTATTGGGTTATCACTGCAAGCAAGACCTGCTTTAGCTACAGTGGACTAGTTTACCACGCTGTAAATGTCATGTAAGAGTTATCCTGATTTTATTCAGCACAATAGCTGAGTTAATAGAAACTTAAAGGAAGATCAGAACTTTGTGTTAGAAGACAGCCAAAAAGCAGAGCACTGATATTGCAACCTTGGAAGGAAACCAATGGCAATACAGAGGGAAGAGTTGCTGCAGAGCAATACTGGTTGGGACAAGCTTATTTTCTAATCTAATAAATTCCATGCTGCAAAAGAGTCTCAACCCAGTGAAAGAAAATGCTGTTTAAAGAGCCTGATCTCATTCATGCATACAACAGTACTGTCTAAAACAGTGGTTTACAGTCAGGCTAGCATGGATTTATACAACAGGCCAGGTCCTGCATTCTGTCTGTTCAAACTTCTACCAACTTCCACAGAAGCTCAGGTCATAAATGTCTTTTCAGACACAGGCCTAAGTGAACAACCCAGTGCAGAAGACAATTTAGTAATGAGATGCAGGACTTGCTTCGTACGCCTGAGGCTTGGCATAATTTTGCAAGTAGGTTTTGGATTTATTTTTTTTAAAGCAAATTAGAGAACATTGGCAAAATTTGTTCTCAGGCTTTCCCCTAAATATGCAGGTTTCAACCTGATATCTCTGTCCACAATATCTGATCTTTTTTCATGATCAGAGCCAGGTCTCAAGGTCTTACAAATGGCATCCCAATTAACAGAACAGCCATCGTGGCTTGAAAACCTCATTATTAAAAAAACAAAAACAATCCAGTTCCCAAGTGCTGACTGCTTTAAAGTGGCTGCCACCAGCAAAGAAGCTTAGATATAGATATGAAATAAAAGCACCTACATTTTCTTTCCTCCTTTTCATGGATACATTAATATTGTGCTGGAGGCTGATCTGACTAACAAGTTCTGAGCTCAGAACTGAGGTTATTAATGTCACTGTTAAGATTTTTTTATTTTTTGTTATAGAATCTGATCCATCTTATATCCAAGAGTGGATTTTTTTATTGAATAATCTACTCACCAAATGAAATGGGCTGTGACTGGAAATGGGGGAAGGCAAGTTGTGTTTTAAAATAAAAAGTGAACACATTTTGTGACCAGATATCACTTAATTTGCAAATGTGTACTCTAGAACCATATGTTGTCTGATACAGTCAACATTCCTTGCCAAGCAGCATTTAGAAAGCTGATCAAACACTCTTGTTCAATATTAAAACGATAGAGAATTCTAAACTGTTACACTACTGCATATGCATAAGATGCTTTTCCATCCCTTGCAAGGTGTCTTAATTTAATTATTTTGAGTATTTTCATGCTTTGAAAAAAAAAAATATTGCATAAGGATTTGCTCAAAGTTCAGACTTGATCCTCCAAACACAATTTGCCAGCACATATGAAATCCTGCAGCAAGTGTGCCCTGGCTCTTCTCTGGGCTGGCCAAAGTCCTCACATGGAGAATTTGCTTGGTTTGATCCTTGTAACCAAGATAACCAAATGATTACACAAGTGGTGTTTATAACCAAGCCAAAATGAAGTGGACTCACCTGGAGATGCAAGCAAGACTTGAGACCTTTGCAATTTGGCTCATAAATCCTTACAGGGTGAGTGGTGGGGCAGAAAGGAAACAAAGGATTTTAACAATTTCGTAGGTCTCAAAATCCTTAACAGGCTAAAGGAAATAAGGTCTTGCTCTAAAAAAGAAAGCTCTGATTTTGTGCAGTGTGATCTATGAAGTGCAATCGTTAACATGGCTTTTTAGGTCTGGCTTCATGAACATTTGAGTCAAGTAATGCAGACTTAAATTTGAGCTCTGACAAACCTCTGCATCTACCAGAAAAAAATAGGGAGCAGAGAGTGCTCTGTGCTCTACACAATGAAGCTCACAAATGCCACTTATTTATCTCTGCTTCCTAAAATGATAATTTCACTCATGGAAATTTTCATAATTAAGCTTGTGACAGCTCCTGCTATGCAGTTCATCAGCAAGGAGGACATAAAGAACACCAAGGACTCATTACACACAGAACAAACTTAACTCATTAACAGTACTTGGAGTGAGCAATCTCAGACCATTACTTTTAATGGGATTAGCCTTTCTTGTGTACAAAAGGCAGAACAGCTCAGTCTACTTAAAATCATTTCCTTATTCTAACGACATGGGCTACATTCATGCTAACAGGAAAGTGTTCGCTCTGGCTTTGCTCTTCATTGTCAGAGTGGCACAGAGCACTTTACCAGAAACAGGAACAATAACTGAGTTATTCTTAGTTTATTTTTGCCACTCTGGTCTGTGCATTTTTCTTATTTTACAAGACCCTACCTTTGATCATCAGTGAGAAACAGGATTAGTTTACTAATTCTGTGTTACTGTCAGGAAGATGGCACAGACTCAGTTCTCCATATTAAAGTAAAAAGAGAATCCTTAGAGGATATAAGAATGAAGTCTTCCCATGAGCTCCTAAAATCTGGATAGCTCTATACGTCAGCATCAGCATGATATCACTGAATAAATGCCTCTACAGCCAAGCAGCATGTTCCAAACCTGAGTAATTAGCCATCACTGACACTTGTTAGACCTGCTTATGCATTGTCAGAGGAAAGCATTAGTGCTAATGAACCAAAAGAACTGCAAGCTAAGGTCAGACAAACCCAAAAGCCAGATCACAAATGACTCCTGTATACATTGCAATGTTGCAAAATGTTCCACTTCTAACAGACTTGTAGCAAGTGGTATTTTTGATGCAGCTTTAACTTTGATAATGCTATTGCCAAGCTCTTTTATGAAGGAATCTTCATAAGGTTAGTAATGAAGCATTGCTACTACATAGGGCATATAAATTTGCCCACTACATGTAGATCCAATGAGACACAGTGAAGTGCCTTTAAAAATCTCTGAAAGTAAGAAACATCAGAACTCCAGATCTATCTTTTTCTCCTGCAAAATGCTTGGTCTGGATTAAGTGGTCAGTATGTCAACAAATAGCATTTTTAAATAAAAAAATCACATCACAGTACAAGGAGCACATTAGGAGTGTCTGAGGGAGCAAGGGGAGCAAGAGACATTCAAACCTAGTAAAGCATAAGCGTATTTAGGAGACAAATGCAACATAAAGGCATGGACAGGCTCCCTGTAGCATCCAGGTTCTTTCCAACTCCCACATGTCACATCTCTGACAGACCATTTACTTTTGACATTAATAAGCATCAGTAGTATTACACATATATGCTCCATTCCAAGTGAGGCCTACTCACTCTCTATCCTGTTTTATCTGGCTGTGTCTTCTCCTATGCATGCCACACACAGGCTTCTAAAAATATACCTGACTATTCTGAATATAAAATGCACTGATGAAAAAACATGTTGGTAGCTAAAAGAAGAATTAGTCACACGCAGTAGGAATAAAAACAGCATTCTCCATTCACACAGGCATTGTAGCTGATTCAATCTACTGTTCAACTGCTACGCCAAGGCTCAGCCAGAAGCTCTCTTTTTGGACATACTATTCCTTGAAAGAACCAATTGGTGGTATTCTAGACTGGACAGCAGCTCCCCAACATACTCAGAGTTTCATTTCTAGCATTATCATCCTGCAAGGTGAACATCATTAACTCCTGGCTGAATAAAGATCACACTGAACCTCATAGGATAGGGTCCTTTTAGAATGAGATCTGAAAACAGCCATTTAATGGCTAAAATATAAAGCAAATCATAGATTCATTTTTTGGGTAAAGTTGGATGAAATAAAGTTTCCTGTTGTCTTTCCATAGCTGGCCTAAGAGCTTTCTCTGTCTCTAATGAGACTAGATTGCAGTACCCCATACAGAGTCAGAGATGGAATCGTTTTTAGAAAGGATTTTCACTCACAAAATGAAAGCCTTAGGAGTTCACTTCAGAGACAAGATACCAATAGAGACATTATTAACATCACTGACATGCACACAAAGGAAGCCTGAGGCTCAGAGCTCTGCCTCTGTGTGGTTAAAAATGTAGGCACTTAGCAGGGAATGAAAATTACACTGGTCCAAGGTCCAGGACTTGCCATATTTAGTCCTGGAGTGGTGCCAAAATAAGCATTGCTAGACTAGATGATCAGTGAGAGAACAAGATTTAAAGTGTGATAGCATCAGGATTGAAAACGAACTCTTGTAAAATACTGGGAATGTAAACAGAGAAAAGAATTTCAAAGAACAAGGACTTCTCTCCTACAGCTGATACACTAGATCTGCAGTTCATACAGTTCTTATACTGCTTGGCTGCTGATTTTTGGTGAGCAATGCAATCATTTATTTTGAGAAAGTGATGTGACTGAATTTTGGGGGTGGTTGTTTTCACTTTTTTAATCTCTGTTGTAAAGCTGGCCCATGCTTTTTCCTACCTGACTGATTAAAGTGTCCCCTCTCATCTTCTTGGACATTCAGGACATTTTGCAGCTATTCTACACAGAACCAACAGTTCTGAAGTTGGTTGCATCCATCTTTGTGAGTTAGGAGTGCCTTTGTGTTGATGATTGGGACAAACATGCTTGTGGATTGTCTTGTAAACTTTCATGGTAAAATACAGTAACTATCTTCTGAGAAGGCTGGTTTCTTCTGTTACAACTGAAGGCCTGAAACACCAGATGGGGCAAAGTCAGTCCTTCTTCTTAATCCATTTTCTTTTTCACAAGGTAAAACAACATTCAACAGAAAAAAAACAAAAAAAAAAAAAAAGAAATTTGAGGGTACTTCTGCTGTAGAATGACAGATCCATCTAGTTTTAAGAAGAAAAGGAAACTAAACCTCAGTTTTCTGCACACCACAAGTACATAGGAACCACTAAACCTAATCAGAAAGAGATACTCTATAGTTACTCCTCCTTCCTAAAACTAGTGAAAATCACTACCTTTGGGATGGAGATTCATCTGAAAAATGTGCATTAGGACTGCCCAAAGCATGTGTCCTAAGAAAACCCTGCTGGGTTTTTATATCTTAGTGGGATTTTGGTGTGATGCTGAGTTCTCTGGCGTCACTAGTTTGTCACATAGGATAGGGACTTCTGAAAACCTAGATCATCTATTACAAGTAAGTAGGGTATTCTACACATTTTTATGGCTTTGGTTTAATGGCCCAGAGAGTATTTAAAACAAGCAAACAAAGCTATTTTACACAGATGTTAAAAGACGTAGGAAACTTGCAAAGGGTTAAAACAGTTAAATAGAAAGATATATGTTTTAACAGAGTTGTGCTTTAAAATTACTTCTAATTTATCCACTTACGAGATATGTATGGAGGTAAAATGATCAGTGGTAATGTGCAACAGAAAGATATATACTTTTTTAATTGTAGCCAAGAGGAAAAAAACAGCATGGAATAACTTAATCGTTGCTAATTATAATATCACTGAGGTAATTACAATAGATTTTGATTGTCTCATTTTCACACCAGAGGAGGGCACAATACTGGCTTTTCTCTTAATACATATTTGTTTTTAGAGAAGAGCTGACAATTACAATAATTGTAGTCACAGCATGAAACTTTGTTTTTAAAGAAAAATTTGTCTACATGTCACACAGAATAAACGCATCCTTTTTGTTTTGTTAGGTGCAAATTAAAGACATATTAATTGCTTTGTTCACTGTAACAATGCAGACATCATCTTATGCAAGTACAACTAATTCTGTCAGTGTCACATCACTTGGAGAGTATGCAACACCCAAAGGAAAATGGCAGGAGGAACCACCACTGCTCAGTGGTTAGTATGGATGTCTTTGAAGAGAATATTTTCACCATGAGAGCAATAACCAGCAGATGTTTTTCCACTGTGGGATCCACTCAGATAAAGTAGCAAGAACCAAGACAACCAGCCAGACCCACAAGTCTAACTGGGTTTAAGCTTCTCTAACTTCACTTGATTCTCTGCAGCAGATTCTACACTGCATCAGACTAAGGTTCAGCATCCTGTGACTGACTATGTGCAAACTTTAAATGCTCCAGAGGCAGACACAGGAATTGTGAGGGTCTGTAGTACCAAGCACAGCCCTGACCTGAACACAGGGAGTGGGATATACCCAGCTCTAAAAGTGCTGGCACATCATATGCACCATGAGGAGTTACCAATGGAGAAGAGCTTTCCTAACTCCCCATATCAGAAGTTGTAACTGATAAGTAGCACGAACTATTTATCTTTTGTGATACTCTCATCCTCCTAACAAAGATTAAGGCATAACCTATGGTTTAACCTCCCCAAGTTACACTTCTCCCTTACTAAGTTGGGTTTATCACACTCTTGTTTGTATCAGCAAGGCACCAGAATTTCCATTACATGTCCTTGACACTGAGGACTGGGTGGCAGTGCTCAGAGAACAGGACTTGAATCCATTCTACCACACCCTTGCTTGACCAAGGCTGTGCTACCCACCCTGCCAGCCCCAGGAGTGTGTAAAGTGATGCTGTGGATGAGTGAGACAAGAAATGCAGCGCACATACACCAATGCTCTTTGCCAGGTAAAAAAAGCCACAGGGTAGCAGCATGTCATGAAGCATTTGCCTCTCCCATGGAGATGTGAAAGTAAGCTAGATAGGGAAATTTCCCTAGTTCTAATGTACAGAAAGAGGATGCAGATGTGCACTAGTGTATGAATAAAAGCAGGTCCTGAAAATCTGAACTTGAACACTTTTAACTGGCAACACAATGATTATGGGTTTGCACTATTTAAAATTTTCAGTATGAGGAATATGATTTTCTACTATAACACATCACATTGTTAATGAATGGAATCTCACCAGTTTTTACCTGCTTGTGGGGTGTCAAAACATCACAGACCTTTCAGAGGGACACTGCCTGTTTTCTGGTGGGAAAATCACTGCCAGTTAGCATGCAGGCTATTTCAGATAAAATACAGAATCACAGAATGATTAGGGTTAGAAGCGACTCCCAGAGGTCATCCAGTCCAACCCCCCTGCAAGAAGCAGGGACACCCCCAACTAGATCAGGTTGCTCAGGGCCTCATCCAACCTGGCCTTGAACTTCTGCAGGGATGGGGCATCCACCACCTCCCTGGGCAAGCTGTTCCAGTTATCTCATCAGGCTTGACCACCACTACAAAAATTCACACTCTTCTGGATGGTCATAATCTTTGGTCTCCTACTCCTTCCAGAATGAAAGCAAATAAAAAGGTTGGAGGTTATCCTCCTTTTACAGTTTGAAAAAAGACACTCCACATATCTTTATGGATACATAAGTCTGCCCATGCCAGGCAAAATTTGGCATATGAGTCCAAACAGCTATACCATATTCTTCTGTAATCCACACAGTAATTAGTACACCCTCTCTAATACAACATGTTGCTTACAACTTATTTGTGTTTTGTTGTAGCCACTAACAGAGCTGAAAATGTTCTGCTTCTTGCATTTGAGAGACATGGTGGGGTGGGGGAGGTGGTGGGTGCTCCATGAAGGTAGGAAAGCATCTCATAAAAAAAAAAATACACAACTGAGTATGGACTATCTTTAAAGTACACGTTACAAAGTTCTACTGGACTTGGACCATATTTGTCAAGTCTTTGCACAGTCAGGCTCCAGGGACCTAAAATTTAATGGTGAATGTTCTCAGTTTTCACCAAATTGAAAAAAGGCAAAGTGTGCCCAGGCCCTAAGTTTTAATGTAAGAACTTACATGGATTAGCACAAGCAATGAAATGCTAACGCATTTCACTTCAAAAACAAAGCAAAAAACCCACCCCTTTTATCTTTTAATCAATGTATGTAAAATATATATGACCCAAGTCCATGACAAAGACATCCTGTTACACTGTTCCAAATGTATTCTGCAGTAGAGATTTTTCCTTATTGCATGGATAAAATAAGAAATAGAGTAGATTTGAACTGCCTGCTACTTCAGGAAACCTCTACCTATATCCCAGGAATTAATGTTTGACATTTATACCTGTGTTACACGTGCATATTTGCCACCAAAGACAAGCTAAAAGCAGAGAGTAGCTACAGATTTTACATACCAACTTAATTAGCAATTCTTACCAAACAGAGTGTATCTTTTCTTCTCAGGGTTCAGCTTGGTCTCTATTAGACATATTTACGGGAAAAGTCAATGGATAAGACATTAGAGGCCAACCTCAAAGTCAGAATAAAGCAACCATAGACCTTAGAGAAGTGCTTTATTAGCCAAGAATTGGTTGGTTATTGATTTCGGTCTATGTCTCTGGTCACAATAGCACTTACCCTAATTTTTCTAGTGTAAATATAAGTAAATTTGAATGGGTGTTGTTGAAAACAATCTGTAAATCTACATTTTGTGGTTTATGTTGTAATTGTAGTTACGGGAAGGTTCAATATCTGGAGCATGGTAAGGAGACAAGGCTGTGGCATGGCAACCTCAGCTCTGCAAATATGTCCTGAAGCACTTTCTCAGAGGTTATTAAAATGACTAGAGCTATCACTCTGCTTAGAAGCAGAGAAACCACATGGGTACTCATAAGAAAGGAACTGAGAGAAAACACTGTAAAGAGAAATGTTATGCATTTAACTTCAGCTTTTCTTTTCACTGAGGTCAACCAGATAATTAAGCAAAACAGATATGCAGAGTTTCTTTACTTTTCTGCAGACAAACATTAATAAATTACTGCTTGCCTCAGCAACACCATGCTTTCTTTCCTATATTGTGCTCTTTTCATTTAGTTTCATCTTTAAGATTTATTTTGAGATCATTTTCAATTTACTTCATGGTCTACAGCATAAGACCTCTCTTCTATTTGTCCTATTGGGAACACCTGTCTGGATCATACTTCTATAGGGTTAATGAGGGTTAATGGCTGTTGTATTTCAGATTGATATTACCAAGCAAATTTCAAGTGGAAATAACAAAAAAAAAAAAGACATGATAACTGTATCTGCTGCAGCATTTGTCTCCATTTAGTCTAACTCTGAATGGACTATCATGTTGTATTAATTTTTTTTTAAAAAAATGCATACTTACTGTATGCATACAGTGGGAATTTTCACTACCAGTGTTATTTCCTTCCAAAATTCTCATTGCTACTCAGAATCAATAAAACTTCACTCATTGAGAGGCAAGAGTCTATTTCTCTGATTACAGTTTGCACATATCACTGAAAACACAATACAAAAAGGGGGTGAAACTTTAACTTTCTTATTCCACCCCTCTGCCAGCAGCAAAAGGAAGGTTCTTCCAGGTTCTAGACCTGGCCTGCAACATCTCTTTCTCCCTGGAGCAATAGTTATGTGCAACTAAAACCATAAGCTGAGTCTACCCCTGATTAAAAACATAAGCTGAAGCCACAAATTACCACTGCACTGCCCCACAACTAAACACCACCACTACTCATCTAGTCTGGACAGAATTAAATCCTGTCTGAAACACACTGAGTTAGAAAGCAGAGCTATCTGTTTAATTGACATGTGATATGTTTAAGTCAGCTCAGTTGTCTGTTTTCTGTTCCTTCACTACGCTTTCTCCACTGACTTGATAATTTCCATCTCACTTGTGACTGCTGTGTTCCACTGAAACTTTTGTTTAACTGGAGGTTGGCTTTGCAGGAGTCATGCTTTTCCCAGTGGTTACAAGTTGGACCTGAAAACCAGCATTTACTCCTGAGAAAGCATAATGCAATTTCTCAAGAGTCAAAGTCAAAATTCATCATTACAGGCTATATTTTCTCCTGCCAAGCTCATCTGTCTCAAATACAACTGAAAACTAATTATAAGACTTCTCTTACAGGTGATCTGATATTACATCGATGAGCACTGGGAAGACCACCCAGATGATGTCACACTAGTGCCAGAGAAGAACCAGAAGCAAGTCTGCTTTACATTCTGAAATACAAAGCAGCCTTTCATACCTCCCCACCTGCTCCTGCAGAAACCAATACTACAAACCACCAGCAGCAGCTGAAGTGGCTCAGACTTGCACAAGTAGCTCTCATCATAAAAAATATTGGCCTAGCTTAAAAAAATAAAAATCTTACAGTAAGATTTTAATTTGTTTTGAACTGTGGGATGTTATCACTGGGTGGTGTGTTTTATTTTCATTTGCTTGTTTTCCTGAATAAGTTCTTCACTCCTCATCTACAGGCTTTGTAGTTCTTCAGAGTCTCTAAAGTAGACAATAAGCAACTTCTGAATAACCTGAGCAGACTGTAGATCAAGTTATAATGAAAAGCTACCAAATTCAGGATAACAGAGTATAATTCCATCTTTAAAAAAAAACACAGAAAAAAAATTAAAATTTACATTCATTAAACAACCCTCAGAGCCTCTCTAATTAGCACTGACAATCATCTGTGTTTCCTTGCTATGAATGCTTCAATGGAAGAGCTGGTTTAAGAGAGTCCCACCCCATTCTCCCTCCTTCCCTGCTGCTCCTCCTGCTCCCCAGTAACTCACGCTGAAGGAATCCTTTGTACAATGGCATTAAATAAATTTTTAAAAGGGACCATTTCACCTTTCTGGACTGTGCACGGGTTCAAAAAGACAAAACTTGCCCAAATAACAGCAACAGTGACTTAAAGCAGCTTTGCCATCAAAAGATTTGTAACATGGAACCACACCTCAAGCAAGTTTAGAGCTTAATTAGTGGCTGTTGTGGAGCTGAGCTAAAACACTTGGTAACTTCACTGATCATCATTATTATTGTTCCTCTGCATCTTCCAGTGTAGTGAAAAACCATCTGGACTTGAGAATAGTTAACACCAGTGAAACCAACAGAAATTAAGGGAGCTTAATACCTCACAAATGGAGCTGTTTGTACCCAGAATATGCGACTACCTTGCGTCACTAGTAGATATTGTTGACAAGTCACAAAATAGTATTTATAGTTATTCATGCAATCCAAAGGCAGAACTCTTTCTCTGCCTGCATCTCTAATGACTGTTAGGAGACTATGGTTGAGAATAATCACAAAACCTGAATGGAGATAATAAAACCAATAGTGTTCAAGTGCTGAAACAAAGAGAATCCCCAGTGGGGCAGTGATCTTCTGAATGACTCAAGTAGTTCTGCACAAGCCTTTGAATTTCACTTTGACGTTTAAATGAAGAAAGGGAGAGAAAAGCACAGGCCAATTTCATTGATTGGTGTAACTCGGGAATCTAACATAAAAGCATGGGGATGACTCACAACACATACAACATCTAAAACCAAACTCCATTCTCTTCTCTTCCCGTTTCATTAAAATAACCTCCTATTTTCTTCTGTTATAATATCGTATAAATCATGTGCACTCTGGTTTGAAAAACCCCATGCAGGGGGTTCAAACAGAGCTTGCTTTATTGGATTTTATTTGGGAGGGGAGCAACAGTGCCTAACTCACTTTCAAAATAAAAAAGTAATTTAAATCAGTATTTCAACTGAGAATTTGCCAAGCTTGGATTTTAAAAGCTCACAAGCTCACTGCTTCCTCCTTCAAAAAAGCAAATATTCAGCCAAAATGTATCATCAGAAGTGAGGCTTTTGCAAGGCACAGAAGAGGCTGCCAACATCTGATCCCCAGGCCACTGTGAGAAGCCTGCCATGCATTTTTGCACGTTGCTCCATGCTATGTTCCAGTAAGCCAAGCTGCAGGAACACCATGCAATGGAAACCTTCATGCAGCACCAAGTCACTATACAAGCTCTGTAACTGTGGGCTCTAATAATAAACATTTTTTGCCACTGCTAGCATACATCTCCTTGTGCCATTGCCATATTTTGTTGATGAATCGTTCCAGTAACACAGACAAAATCAGATGCTAATTCAGAGATCAACAATCACCTATAAACCAGCCCCCAATTCTGTTGTAACACATCCTGTGAGCACCCCCAAATTGTTACCAAGCATCAAAGAAAGACTACATATATTATTAGATGCTCTAGTTCCCTGATATTGCAAGAACTCATGCCTGCTTGCAAAACGTAAGAGATAAATGTTACTTTGCCTATATTGCACTTCAGAAGAGCCAATAAGCGAGAAAAAAATCCACTCAATTCACATGAGAAGAACAAAATCTGTCACTGGGTCTTTTCCCAACCAGGCAGACAAGGTCAATGAAGCTGCATTGGCTCTTTAGAAGTAATCTGTGCCACAGACACTGCAGGTTATTTCTTACCTTTGCTTTACTGTGAGAGTGGTGGAGCACTGGAACAGGTTGCCCAAGAAGGTGGTGGATGCCCCATCCCTGGAGAAGTTCACAGCCAGGTTGGATGAAGCCCTGAGCAACCTGACCTAGTTAGGGGTGTCCCTGCTTCTTGCAGGGGGGTTGGACTAGATGACCTCTGGGAGTCGCTTCTAACCCTAATCATTCTATGATTCTATATGAACATAGTTTGTAAAGCTGAGGCCCAAGTGAACATGCATGAGCCAGGCATGGTCTGGAGACCAGCTACAGGGTCTTGCTCTCGTAGTGTCACATCTGAAGTTCAGGACTGATTCTTTAGTCTTTTAGGACATAGCACCACAGACTGCAGACCAGAGCAAGCATATATTTAGTAAAGGACTTTTCATACAGGACAAATCTGTGGTTTTAATCTCTTAGGAGTACACATACTTGACTTCCACATACAGTTAGATACAAGGGTATGCTCCTCCCACATTGGCTGATACTCCAATTTTTCTCAAGTAAATGTTACACTGACCCCTTCCAACACACACACACATGCATTTGAGAGCCCTTGCTTATACAGTTTTACATGTTAAAAATGGTATTTCAAATGGAATAAACAGGCACCCCACTCAGAGAAGGGGATGGCCCAGAGTCATCACAGTGCCTTAGTAACTTCAGCTGTTTAAAAAGGGACATACAGGCTGTGAGACAAAGTGCTAAGTTGTTTCTAAGCAGACAATCCACTGGAAAGAGTGCACTGCATTAACTTATGGAAGGGGCAGACTATGAAATCATTATAGAAAATATCTTTGCTTTACTTTTTGACTGATAACCTTCATCATTAAAATTAATGCCAACACAAAGTCAAAATTGTACCTATTAATACAGCTCTAATTGATACTATAAGTAGACAAAATCTCTCTGTGAATACAATCAATTCTGCACAGATCCTGTTTTTTATTGACTACTTGGTTCACTAGGGATAGTACTTTTTAGCATCATTTTTATTATTTTTCAGCAGTGATGCCACCATATAGGTCTGAGGCCCAAGGGTATCTGGCGATTTCATTTAGACTTCCTGTGACTTCCCCAACATACAGCACCAATATAGGAGGATGCTGTTAGTACACAGTCCCCTTGGGTAGATAGTTATGAAACTTGAATTGCTGCACTTAAGCAAGCCTGTCAGAATGCTTGGCCTCCTAGACACCATGGCTCCGACTCCATCTACAAAACTTTAAGTGGCACTTGCTAAAAGTATGGAAAAAAAAAACATATCCTGCCTTTGCATATATAAAACAGTACCATTAATAGTATTGTGTGAGAGTGTACAGAGGCTGGGCTAGGAAAACTGGGAGTATTTTTCAGATAAGAGCTCATTTCTTACACTCATCGATTTTACAGATGGACCAACTGTATTACAAAATTTGTTGTGAAAACCTGCCTGTAACTTAGCTCACTGCTGCAAATGAAATTACTCCGGGATTTTTGGTACATTTCAACTATTTTAGATAAATTCTTAAGAGTCTGTTTATGATTTCTCTTTGCTCAGGAGTACCTGTACTACTGCAAATACCTCTGCTAATCCCCAGTTGCCTAAGAAGCCAAAGTTCAGAGCTGGGATAAGGGGAGCAGGAATCCCTTTCACACTTCACCTGAAGGATTGCTGTCAGAGCCCAGGCCTCAAGAGGACCTTCTGCCTGCATGGGTGGGCAGGAAACCTCTGAAAGTTATACTGGTGTCAAAAAATAGTTTCTGGGACAATGAATTTTGAATTATGACCTTAAACAGGACTGATGGTATTTTGCGTGTGTAGCCTGCTTAATATTAACCAGTAGGAAATTACACTTTTATTCCCTGTTCTTACCTCCTTCAGCAAAGCATCAAAATGTCAGCAAACTATTTGGAACCCTCTTAATGAATGAGGCAAATTTTCAGATGTGACAGAACCTTAGCAGATGCTTCAGCTGAGCTTAGAATCATAGAATGGCTGGAGTTGGAAGGGACTCCCAGAGGTCATCTAGTCCACCCACCCTGCAAGAAGCAGGGACACTCCCAATTAGATCAGGTTGCTCAGGGCCTCATCCAACCTGGCCTTGAACGTCTCCAGGGATGGGGCATCCACCACCTCCCTGGGCAAAAGCTTGTCCCAAAGATTCAAAAGGCACAAAAAATGGGTTCAGTCATAAATTTTTCTAGTTCTTGTTATTACTGAAACTTCAGAAGGCATAAGAAAAACAATTGCTGATATTACAATGATGGCTAAAAATAGGGTGCTCATCACCATGGTATCTAGCTGCCTCTATTGAAACCTGAATTGTCCTAACGAGATTGAAAACACACCAGCCTTCCAGATACTGGCTGCAGGGAGAACAAGTTCTTAGAGCTCAACTGATGATTAGATTCACACTTAAGTGTATATACATAGGGAGCCAATTTCAAAGGCGTGGGCCTGCTAATGAGATTGCCCTGCTGCCAGCATCTGCAAAGCTGTACCCTCAGGAAGTGAGTGGTAGCATTCCAGATGAGCACAGGTTACCTGGTGGAATGAAGATGGTGCTAAGGCTCTTAGGAAAAGTGTCAGGGAGTCATTAATAGCCACAAGCACTCAAGCACATCATCTTAAAAAAGAAAAGTGCTTCCAGCAGAAAACAGTCCTCTGTATGTTGAGGCAAAGGGAAGTGCTCAACCAAGATACTAGTCTCTCCTGCATTTTTGAAGATGTCATAATGACATAAAGAGCTGATCTTATCTGTACTGCTCAGGTCTCATAATCTGATGCTTCTGATTGCAGCGTGTGGTGATAAGGCTACAGATTTAAGGAGAGATTTGGAAATTGATGCCTCCTATTTTTAACATTTTCTTTAAAATCATGATTACTGTACAAGTCACTTAGCAGGCATTACTGCTAGCCCTTGCTCTTAATTAACTTAAAGAATACTTAGCCATATGTTTTTGCTTGCTATCCAATGGCCAACAAAAACCCAAACACTTGGGCAAGCAGAAGAAACCTCTTTTGTTCCTTCTGCTCATGCCATGTCTCCCTTTTAAGTTTCCCATGATCCAGTTTCCAACTTGAGAACACCTTTTTAATTGACACTTGCTTAATCAACAGCTCTGTTAACATCTGTGGACCTATGAGTTTTAACACCATTTTCAATGTTACATCAATAAATTTGACAAAATGCATCCAAGAGACATTTTGGAAGTTGATAATATCTTTTGTGATCTACCACCTCCAAACACTGAGATGATAATCAGAAAGAAACAAGTCTTTCTGAGATGCACACATGTGCACACTCCAGAAGCTGGACAAATCTGGAAATTTAAGGACATATGAAGTCAGATCTTCAGCTGGTACAAATCAACACAGTCCCCTAATTTATACCAGCTAAGGATTTGACCCTTAAAATCGGCCCCTGACACTTCTGATAAAGAAAGGACATTACATTTCACTTTATAATTGGACCCTATAGTTAAAAATAGCCAGATTCTTTCCTGATTAAAGAGACAGGAAGATATAAACCAGATTTATTGTCTATTAGATTTTATGTTCCATTTTCTCTTGTCACAAGATAAGTAATTTTGTGTATATAGCCTGTCCAGCACAAAGTCATTTGTTCCCTCAGATACACTAATTCAAGCATAAACACATACATCCATATTAATAAGCCACACCTCCCCCATTCATACAGCTAGGGATTCTGCCTCAACATTTTCACATTTTCACATTCCCTGGATTTGTACCATTCTGTGCTGAAGTTCTGTCTGAAGTTATCTCAACTCTTTCCCAACTGTAGTCAAACCCAACTGTATTATTCACCAAAAAAAAAAATTGTGAAAAAGAACATTTTATATTATTAGAATTGGTTAAAATATTTAGCAATATTTTCTTTCTTAAAATGTTTTTAAAACAAAGAACTGCTTTCACTGAAGTCCAGAGATAGATTTTGTGTTCCTTTTAGGGATGAAAACTCATTTTTCGTGCGTGTGTGCATGTGCAGGGAAGAATCCCATCCAGCTTTATGAATAACGACAGCCAGAATGAATTGCAAGTTGGTCTTAACAAACATGTTCTCAAATACATTACCCCACTACTCACTCAGCCCTCTGTGTAAGTGCTAAGTGGTGGCAGGCAGCAACAGCCTTGCCTAGCAATCTCTGTAATTAAACATTCAAACACGGGCACGCATTTCTGCAAATGGGCCCCCCAACTTCCCTTTTTTGAACACTTTCTTCAGAAGGAAATCTCACACAGCTGTTGTTAGAACACTGCGTGACATCTGCAAAATGTCTATTGTACAGAGCAGGGTGAGAAAACAGCCTAAAACACCAACAAGCTGGATCTGACCACTAATTGAAGCCATTGTTTAGGAAAATTACTCGCGTGTGGTCTAACAACTCATCTGAAATTAGTGATTGCTGCAAATGAAAAAGCAGAATTACATGCCATATCCCATCCCCCATCTCTCTCAAAGGGAACTGTACTAGAAACAAACATTTACCATCACATACAAATATAATGCTAATTTATATTGGGTACTTTTTTGTGTTTTTTTTAACTTCATCTGATGCCAGCTAACTGAATTCCAATGCATATTACTGATACTGTCAACAAATATTAAATAGATTCTTTTTTTTTCATTTGTAAGATAATCAGAAATGTGTCCCTCATTTCTGTTTTCAATGCAGTAGGTTTAAACAGACCAAGCCGTTTGTAGCTTACTGTCTATCTTACACCTTATTTACACTGAATTTTTATCTTCCAATGCATCTTATTTTTTGTTGGCATTCCCCACCATGCAGTTTACATGGTGATGAAGAAATAGCCTTGCAGGCATTGAAAAAGAGATACAACATGTTAAGACATAATTCCCTGCAGGGCATTCGAGGCTGAATTTGTTGTCACATTGAGTCCAAGCTTCCATAACTATCCATGTTTTATGTGGATTTGAAACATAAAATTAGATTCATCTTAATCTTCTGAAACAGCAATCTTCCCATGAAAGCTGAGAGACAACAGCATATGAAAACGGTAAGAGAGAGGGAGAGGACAGAAAGAAGACAAGAACTGAATAAAATGAGATGCTGCACTCTTCTAGTCAAGGAAGTGAAGTTCCTTTATGGGTAATAATATATCATGAAAACTTTGCTGAAAGGGATTGAGTTCCTGCCAAATTCCTTGTTTACATACAAGTGATCTCTACCGAGGCTTCTCAGCAAGCCAAGTGCACAAGAACACCGAGGAAGTTAGCACCAGAATAGAAATCACTACTGTGGAGAGGAAGGTTTGTGACACACCACATTTCATAAGAAAGATCTGATTTATGGATATGGCCTCCATTCACCTAGGCAGGGACACAGAGCACCAACCCACCAGAGCTAAAGTTCAAAACAATAAATCTCAAGTTTCCTTGGTCAGTCCAAGAGCAGAGCTTAAGGAATAAACTGCCCTAGTTTTGAGAGATCAGGCTTTGCAGCTGGAGTAACATTAACTTTTCTTTTTCTTGAGGGGCTTCAGATTTGCCAGCTTTGTCATATTCCTCTTCTGCCCTTGTGGCACGCAGACAACTGACTGGTTTTGAAAAAAGTTCTCCAGAGTCAAAGCTACTTTTTCCTCTTCTTGTATTCTGCACATTTAAATATGCAAAGAAGAATATTTTATTACATGCAGCTAACAAACTGCACAGAACCTGAACAAAAGTGAGAAAAAAATGTTATGGTTTGATGATTCAAACTGACAGAAGAAACACGCTAATTGAAATCTTCCCAAATAATGTGGGACTAGAATGTAATTCTTTTTATATTTAATTTAAATCACAAGCAGATTGCTCTTTTCTTGCAATTACTTCAGACTTACTCCTGCATGAATACACAGTCTTTTTTTTTCCCTCAAAAAAATCAATGAAACGCACAGAATAAAGTTTTCAAAAGATTTCAAGCTAATTTATTTCCCTGCTTCACTCTTGTGCCTCGCTGCCATTAAAACCATCAAATATTCTGTACACTCAGTCACTGGCTTGCACTTTTCAACCATCCACTGTTTTACATTTGAGAGAGAAACATGAGAATATAATAATATAGATAGCAGGACACAATAAATTATAAGAATATCCACACCTATCACATTAGCCATATTACACAATTTTTTGGTCATGCAGTCTAAAACTTTCAGAGTTTGCAGGGACTGACATATGTCACTATTCTGTCATCATATATTTCTCTTTAATGAGGAGTTCCTTTCCCCAGTGTAGTGCCATATTTGGCCTTACTTTCCTGTTTACAATGCAGATCTTTTTACAACCTTGTGATTCTGCAATAAACTTATTTTCCAATGCTTGTGATAGAGATCAAATAAATTATTTTGCTGAATTAGGTTTACAGAGTCTGATGCCAATTTCACCACCACCTGCAGCTGCCCAGGTGAAGGTGCAGTGATAGGGACCAGATACAAACACATGCCTTTTCCCATGGCCATACCTGGCCCCACAGGTGTGGCAGGAGAAGTTATTTCTTATTTAAGAATCCAAGCCCTACCCTTCCTGGTGTGAAATTTTCATCAGAATATGCAGGTGCTTGCTACTCTGCGCTCCTACGTCCTTTCCCTCTGGTAAAACCCTAGTAAATAACAAGCTCCTTGCAGAAAGACTGTGAGGTGGCAACCTTTTTTCCTTTGCAGAAAATATATTCTTTGGTTATTAGTAAAGTCCTTGTACCTCAATAACCTGTCAAACTCCGCTACAGAAGTTATTTGGAGCACCAGTAGCTACTTGCCTGAATCTCTCTTGCCTTCCTACACTATCAGTCATGCCCTTAAGGGGCAGTGGCTTGCAGGTAAGGAAGTCCTAGATATCTTCAAACCCATGTTTCACACACAAGTCCTAGAGGGTGAAGGACAGGTAGAGACAATATGCTTCTCCATACCAAACCTCCTGACTCTATAATGGAGCTGGTATAAGCAGAAGCACAAAACAACTAATGCTCTGGTTTTTGAAGGAAAAAAAATAATAAGTCAACTCATCAACTAAATTAGGAATAATTGGTGAAATTATTATGCATAAAACACATGGAGGCACTGCTCTAGGTAATGCACTCTGCTGACTATTTCTCCTGGCTATTCCATTTGATATCCTCCATATCGAAGTTCTGCAGCCTCAGACCCAAAATTTTAATGAAATGCAGCGCTCCATTATTAACTGCTGCGATACTGAGATCCCAAAGGAAGTAAATACTTCATTTAATTGTGTTTATGTTAGCCCACAATACACATAGAGAAAGAGAGGCTGGCATAGGTATGCTGTAAGAGCCTTTATACACAACCTTCAATGTATTATTTTAGATCGTATTTCAGAGAATAAAATCAGTTAACGATATTTTCCTATGAGACTTCAGCTTAGCTGTAGGGATAATACAGTACTACATTTCATTAAAGTTACAGGTTCAACAAATGCTGACTGCATTACTCTATCATATTTATTGGGGCTACTCCATGAAAATAATTAGAACTGATCAAATGGGGTAGAGTGAAGAGGGGTATAAAATTTCTTATTTTTATAAACGTTTTCCTTTTTCGTGAAGGTGAGACAGTCACCCTGTACAGTTGTTAACAGAATAATGTGGGAAACAGGCATGACAAATATTTAATTCAGTAAAAATAATACATATGAAGGAGCTTCCTGTTCCTGTGTTAAGTTACCTTAATTGCATTCAGAACTCTTTGTCTCAGTTTGGTTTGCATTCTGGGATAAAATAAGAGCTACTGAACACTATAGCATAGTCTACACCTTCACTGGAGAAAATCCAGATTCAATGATGTGAACAGGCTGTTTGATTTCTGGCTCTTTCTTTTGGATTTTGTGCTCCTGCAAAGTTCACATAAAATTATTTAGGCAGATCTCAATAAATCATCTGTAATGAGAGGCACCTAAAAGAGCTGTAATTTACTGTATTTATATACAGTTCTTCTGGAGAACTTGAAGTGACTTCAAACTTCTTTATCCTCAGAAATTTAAAGTTTTCACAAAAACCAAATCAATTTATCCACTAATTCCCACTTCCTTAATTTTTCACAGAAAAAAATAAATTGGTTTACAAATCAAATAGGAAATAATGCAAAGTTCACCTTTTTGGAGGGTTTCAGTTCAAATCTGAAACCATACCTAACATCTTCAGGAGACTCTATAAAGTATGAAGTTTTAAGGTGAATCTGGGAATTTTAGAGTTTTGTATGTGGAGACCATGTAAACTAGAAGTTTTCATAAGCCCCTGTTAAAACCTTACTGGATTTAACCACAACTTGCTTTGCATTTTGAGTGTTGTCCAGACAAGAATGTCAAAGGGAGGGTGACTCCTACACAAAAGAATCGATGCATTCGGTACAGCTCTCGCAGGTTGCTTTGTTAGTCAGTCTGATTGCTCTCTTTTTTTCAGAGATATACACAGAAAGAACTAGAGTAAGTGACCTCAGAAAAGAAACATTTAACCTTATCCTTGATGTAAACATCTCACACTGATATTGCAATGTAGGTAAAGGAAAACATGGCAATTTACCAGAACAAGGTCAATACCACTATAAGGTAGATGTTTCCTTTTTAAGGTTAACTTCTAAGGGGATTAAAGCATTCCTTTCTAACATAAGTAACAAAATGGCAGGTACTACAAAGGTTTGCCTTTTAAAAATCAAACAGAGCAGTCATTGTAATTGGTCAGTTTTGAAAGAGAAAGGTGTGTGCAGTTGTAAACTACTCTAAAAAGTATGCCCTTGATATTTCAAATTAATTAATGAACCATAGCTGTGTAAATGCTTCTCAGTTGCACACTAACATGACACACAGTACACATTCATACGATTGCATATACACCTGAAGGAAAAAGGTAAGTATATAGACAGCAGGCACAACAAAATTGTGTTCTAGATAGTCTCTTCTTAACACTTTAGGAAACTTTAGAATCATTAAAGGAAAGTAGAATCATGATCACCCTTGGAAAACAAGTGTCATATTAATTGTTAATAGTTAGTGTCCCGAGCGCATGTGAGTTATTATAATCTAGCACATCTTGAGGAAGCCTCCTGCACACAGAAATTACCAGTTAGCACTTAATTTTTGCATTCCACATTTATGCAATTAATTAGAGAACACTTAACATTCTCTCTAACTTCAAGCTCTGCATGATCATGTTTGATCATGAGGGAATTTAAAGTCATTTATGTAGCCAAGATTTAAATACAAGAGGAAACAGAGATGGTGATGGTTATAAAGGGAAGCACGAATACATTAAGTGGCACATGGAACTATATAGAAATGAGGAAAACAATACAGACAAGCAAACTCACACATGACAAGGGATGCTCATATATAAGTGTGTGTGAAAAAAAAATCAGGTAGCTTTTATCTATATAGGAAATAGGCAGAAATACAGTTACATATCAGGGGATACTGCCAGTCCATCGGCTGCATCAGAGATGATGACACAAGAGACAAACAGATTTACAAGATGTGGTATTTAAAATAGTCAGTGACACACCCCAATAGCACTGAATCCAGACCAGGTTTGCCTGTCAGGTATCTACAAAGCTATGGTTAGAGGGCTCACAGTATCTGTAGTTCCTCAGAATTTGTACACCAGCCACCACAAATTCCTGGTATCACTTGGACTTTCCTTTCAATGTTTGTGGCATCATCCATCACCCATCTTCCCTGAGGATTATTTTCCCTAGGACCTTACAGAGGTCTTAATGCAGAGTGTGCCTTAGGCAGACACAGACAAACTCCATCGCCCCAGACCACAAGAGCTCCTAGAAAATCGATAGATCTAGGTGAGTCACCTTGCAGAGAGCCTTAAGCTTAGCAGACTACATAGCAGGCTTAGTTCCAGGATAAAGAAGGTCTTTAATATGCAAGTTCACTGTCCCGAGGGGACCGAGGGAGACATTTAAGGCTGTGGTTTAAAGACTGATTTTGAAGAGGCTAATGAGAACTCATTTTAAAAGGTGCTTAGAGCCCCCAACAGTTCCAAAACACTTCAAACGAACGTTTCTAATTGAGGTACAATGGACAATTCAAGACAGGTATATCTAACCTTGCCACTGCATCCTACTCCTCACCTTTTGCAAGTACTGGGTGCTATCATGCCCTGTAACACTCGGGTACTCGTGTGATGCACACTCAGTACTGGCACCCCTACCACGATCACTCACTTGAGCACTAAATAGCCCCAGTGCACAGAAAGGGACTGAGCAGAGATGGTTCAAATGATGGTAACAGCCACGTTTAGAAACATTACCATAATGAATCTTTGCACTTCCAAATAAAGAGTCAGGACTGAAGGCTCAACTAGGCTATACTGAAGAAGAGATATCAATTTCCACTGGCCCAGAATGCTTGTAATCAAATACATCCATTTATTATCTGTGACAAGGTTGGACATGTTAGGCAAATTACTTTATTATTCTGCAATAATACCACCTTGTCATTAATATTACCCTGTGTCTTTAAAATCAGAGATATAAGCAGCTTCTTCATCTTACTACATCATGCCATAATCCGAAGTGCCCTATAAGGAGCTGTAATATTTAAGGTCTTTTAGCTGGTACCTCTACATCCTGATTATCCTTTAGAAATTAAATGCTTTCAATATACATTTGTAAGGGAGACTAACAATCTCCTGCCACTTGAAGGATGAAGATGCTAAATGATGGCTGGAGGGGTTTTTTTTGTTGTTTTGATGCTGCCAGGCAGGCTGATGACTTTATATTCTGCGTCCATGGCTCAATGACCCACAAATCTCCTTTGATATGCCAGGCAGCAGAGAGAACCAAGCTGAACGGATCAGGAGAAAAGTGAAAACGCTTCAGCAAGGGGCCCCCGATGAAGCCATCATGTGACAGGAATCCTAAGACTCCCGTTACGGAGGGGAGAGGAGCGAGGGAGAGAAAGGGAAAAAAGGGAACAGGGCATTGTGGTGGCACAAGCTGATAGAGACGTCAGAGACGCTTCAGTAATCTCACGACGCTTTGGCCCAGTGTGGGGGCAAACGAGGCCCATATTCAGCATGGCGTGACGGGTAGGACCACCCCGAAAAAGCTGTGAGGGGGCAGGCAGTTGGACAAATCAAAGCAGAAGAAAGTAATTTTCGATAAATTAAAGAAATCTCCATGGAAATTAGCATGAAACATTTTCTAATCTCCCGCTTTTCACTGCCGACAAGGGTCACTGGTTTAACTTCTCTCTCTTATTTTATTATTCCCCAGCCACATTCCTCTGCTTTTTTTATATCCTTCAATTTTTACTACCTCTTTTTCTTCCAGTCTATCATTTTTAGCCTTTCTTAAAGCAGCTTCTTAACCCTTTTAGGACTTCTCCCAGTAAATATTCTGGAGAATTAACTGATCCATTAGAGTTTAAAGGACATACTCCAAAGGAGTTGCCTTTTCTAACTATCTGCTGTATTTTGTCTACCGAGCATGCCATCATTTTAACTGTGATCAAAGTCAAACATTCCCTTCACATTAAAACCTGAAAAAGACAGCTTTCCCCAATCTCCTTTGGAGACAGAGTGCTGACATTGCTAAATACCAGCTGCAAACACACTGCTAGAGCTAACATTGCTAAGTCACAGCATTATGACTTTCTGATTTTTAACTTTAATATAAGAAATCTTTTCTTTTTGCTTCCATTCTCTTTTTGCTACACAAGAATGTCAGATTAACACCTCTTCTTTCTAACTTTTGTTCCAGGAGGTTGTATTTGGAAGTCTGTTGTAAATTAAGATCGATTAGGAATATTAAATCCTGAGCTTTTTTAAAAAAAATAAGAAAAAGGAATGAAGTTGTAAGAAGGTATTGCTACTGCACACACAAAGGATATCGAGCAAAAGAGATACTTGCCTCCTGATTATTTTAGCTTTGTACATGTAGGCATAAAAATCAATAAAACTCCAATGATCTGTGATCCATGACTTATGATACTGAGACAGAAATTGTGAACAAAATCATCATGATTAGTGTGATGATTTTCACAAACATTATTAGACCATCTTCATTTCTGATATAAATAGGTGTAATTCTTCCTACATCTCTGATAAAGAGTCAGGGTCAAATTTACCTTTTTTTTTTTTGGTAAAAATTTATTTACAGTATAGACATTTTATACCATATAATAAATCCTTTCTTTTAGCTCCCAAAGAACATGGACTTCTGAGACCTTCTTCTGTAAATTTAATTTCTAAACATGTCAAACTATATTAGTGTGTGAAGAGAGAAATCTTTATATAATGATAAATAGTAGTAGTTTTGGGCTCTTTTTGCTACCACTTGTAGATGCCATTGGATCTGAGCGTGGATCTCCACAAGTTCCATAGTAGGTCACAGAAGTATGTTCCCTGAAATGGTTTCTATAAAAAAATGGTCCAAATATGTCATTTGCTATCACTGAAGAAAGAAGCTCTATGTAGAATGATAACTGGTACAGTTTCTATCAGTTTTACTACTTGCACAAGCAGTGTGCTACATGTCTCTCATTTTCTTGAACAAGACAGATGCCTCTGGTGTGAAAAATACAGATGTTGGAGTATGCAGCAGACAACTGTGGTTTATCAAAAATACACTACTGGCACTGACTGATGTCAGACTTAATCATTCAGCATCCTAGTGGGAGCGTGTGAGTTATTGGGTCTTAGTCATGTGTGGTTTATGTTTAAAAAGTAATACGTCATCTTGTTTCTTCTTTACAGGGGTTAGAAACTATTGAGCAGACAGCAATGCCTGGGGCTGTAGGTAAGAAGCTGAACAGAACCCAGAAATGAAGGTGCATGACAAGGGGTATAGGCATGGACAAGTATCCATGCTTTTTCTGAAAGAGATGTCAATGAAGGGAAAAAGGAAAAAAAAATAATTTAAAATTCAGCATTAGAAGGATTGCATTGAAAGGGATTAGGGGAATGGAAGAGCCTATGCTTACTTGATAAAAATATTTCCATATTCAATCTAAACAAAATATACACAACTTAATTTTGTGGCTTAATATATGCATAGTTTAACAAACAGATTCTTAATATATTCACTGCTTATCATATTTTAGATTATGTTTAAGCAACACCACGCACACATGTGCACACAAGCATAGGCAAGGCTGGTTCATTAGTCAAGAAGAATTCACCTGTACACAGAAATCATTTCTAATTTACTCCTTATTTTGAGGATCAGCATCAGGTGCAATGCTCTCTCACTTGAATTTGCCAAAAGGGTCCTTACTTATTTTTCTCAGTCCTGTGCCCTTCAGGCAAAGCATTAAAAGTTTCTGAGTAGATATAAAATGAATATCAAGTGCATCAAAACGTATTCAGACAGCTCCCTAGTATCTAACATGAGACAAGAGTCACTGACTGTTTTAAATGACACAATCTAAGTTTTAGAAAGTAATTATATCAAGTACTTGTTTTGAGGAGGAAAATAAGGACTGGTCTTTCCCTTTAAATAGGAAACTGACTATCACAAACATGGACAAATGGGAAGTGATGTCTCTTGCAACCACCAGGCCTGTCCCGAAAGGATTATTTTATATGAGCATAGGTAAAGTCAAGTTTGACAAGTCACTGGAGCCCTTCCCACATCAAAGGTTCTCAGGATCGGGCCCTTTCAGTATATTACACAGGATGACGATGATGAGCTCACACCTTCAGCACAAAGGCAGAAATGAGAACTAGATGTGTGACTCATTAGCAGTCCCAGAGATGGAGCACATTGCCCAAGTCAGACTTACACTATTATTGCCAAGTGCCTGTGATTACCTCTCCAGAATCTTGAGAAAGGTGTCAGTTAGACCATAACAAGCAATGACTTTATCATGCATCCTTTTTTTTTTTAGGATTTTCCCATCAAGAAACACAATTTCAGAGTTAATGTTAGTTAGCCAGTTATGGGAAGTCAGGCTGTCATCCAAAATTCATGTGATACATTTTCTTCTGAATTATCTTTCTCCATGAACTTGTGATTAGGTAAACAGCATAATGCACAGAAGAAAAAGTATATTAATCTGACTATTGCTCCTTCTCTCCCATTAATGGTGGATTTAAGTTGCCAGAACCCATAAATGCAACAGCTTCCTTTAAAAGCAGTAAAATAATTTTCCTGTATAAATGGAGACTTTCAGGAGATCATTATTGGGAAACTGACATTATATTCTGCACAGAAATAGGTCTCCTCTGGACTTCAACACATACCAACTACAAAATGTGAAGTCAAGTCATTTAGCATTTATTTCAGCAGAAACCGCTTACTTCCTAATTGAGGAGTTTTAGTCTGGGTGTGTTGGGGGGGGGACATAATCTTCCAGCACTTCCACTGAACTAGGACTATTATTATGTGCATTGCAGTGATGCCTGAGACCACAAGCCACAGACCAGGGATCTTTACTTTATGCAGCGTGCTGTCTAATCCTGCAAAGTTCTGAGCTCATAAGAATACTAACATACTCAAGAGTTGAGATTCTCTGCCCCTCTGTGGATCAAATTCAAGCATGAGACAGACACAGCCCAGGACTCAGGGTAAGAAATATCTGCAAATCTAGGACCTGTTTTGGCAAACTTTGCACCAAGAAAAAGCATTGCTACGAGTGTGTGCCATGGGCGCTTCTTGCCCTCTGACTAAACCTTAGACTGTAATGGAAGATTAGCAAGCTTTAACAAAGTTAACTTCAAAGCTAGCAAAGTTATAAAAACATATGGAAGCTTCCAAGAACTGCTTTGAGATCAAGGCAAGGAGTACAGCCTTCTTGGTTTGCTCTGCCCATGTTAGTATTTAGATTGACTCTGGCTTAGGTAGGAATTTAGAGCACTGTCACACTTTGTCCTGGCAGACAGAAAACACAACCACACAGCAATTTTCTCACTCTCTGCCTCCCCACCCCTCCACTTCTGTAGTGGGATGGGGAAGAAAATAAATTTTAAAAAATTTAAAAAGGTAAAACTTGTGGGTTGAGATAAAGACAGTTTGATAGGAAAGGATCAGAGTAATAATAATATTTTAAAATGTGCAAAACAAGTGATGCACAACACAATTTCTCTCAACAACTGCTGATTGATGCACAACTAGTTCCTGAGCTTCAGCCCTTCCCAGGCAATTCCCCAGCTTACACACTGTATAGAGCAAATTCTGCAGCATTCTGTCACATGAAAAATCTCATTAAAATAATCTACAAATTCTATCATTAATAGACAATAACTACAATCCCAAAAGTTCAGAATACATCCTTGTCAGTGGCAAAACTAGTCCACAAATGGTAAAATTATAAAAAAAATCCTCAAGCTACTGTAACACAACCACCCTTTTTTTTTCCTACTAATTCAGCAGTATAGTACCATAAATTTATCTTGCACTTAGAGAGTATCTCATCATTTGTGATTTGATAATGAAAGAGGGAACTGGAAAGTTATTCCTGTATTACAAGCTTATTTTACAGAAATGTCTTCTCCTAATAAGCCCAGACTTTGAGAAATCACTTCAAGTGGCATTGTTGTCATTAGACAGATGGACAGTTTTACAGCAAGAAAAGAATAATCTAGAACTAGTGATTGCCTCTACTAGTGTGATGCTTTCACCCCTTGAGCCTCATTAGTCAAAGACTGGAAAGGTCTTGCCATCAAGTGTTTTAAGTTTCTTGTATTATTGTCTTCTGGGGCATGAATTTATGCTATGGAACAAACAAAAACCTAAAGTACATAATTCATATCTGAGGATGTGTCTGTCCATGCAGCCACGGACATTAATGTTTTTCATTGACACTGGCAATAGGACATGAGCAGAAAAGTGTTTTCCACTTTGAGGAGAGCAGGTTGCACACAGAAGAACATTTTAACTTCCCAGCCTAGCTCATGATAGCCATGCTGGTAGAGCACTTTCAGCTTGATGGACGTTATTGTATTCTACCACTCTGACAGTGTTACTCAAGTCTCTCATCACCTTCCTTCCACAGGGATTTACCTAGATTCAGCTGGTAACATTTTCTACTTTCTGGTGATTATCAGAGGAACATAAGACACACAGCACTGCACAAGAGGAAGAGCATGAAACACAAACGTGAAAGACTGATTTAGCCCATTTTCCTTGGCACACAAACCACTTGAATTTTAACTCAGATTAATGATTAGGGAGAAGTGTAAAAATGCAGAGCCGGCATCCTTCTGTTTGAACAGAAGGTTTCCACACAACAATGAAAACCAACTTGCTGCAGAGGAGAGAAGGTACTCGAGGAGAATCGAGTTGGAACTGAGAACTTTTCTTGACTTCTCCAGTGTAGTAGCATATGGTCATTTACAACACTTACAACTACAAGAAGAGGGATGGGGAGTGGGAGAGAGGGGATGCAGATTCCAAAGCCGAACGCACTTAAGATGGATGAGAACTACTAGTTTCCTACAAACACACAAATCTGTTAAAAATCTATTCAAAGAGCAGGAATTTTCTGAAGACAGTCTATCACCAAAGTGTGATTCTATTCAGTTACATCAGTGTTAATCACCACTGACTTCACGATGTGGTTGTTTTAAACTAGTCTGTAACTGGCAGGAGCAAGGTAGACCCTGTGTGTAAATAGAGTGAAGCACTGAATGTGTCTGTAGATAATTAAACTATAATTATATTACTTATTACACTGGCAGAAAAATTTATTACTGTGGTGAAAGGTTAGACTTTTCTTTCCTGTTTTGACATATTAAGAAGAAATTTAACATTCAACATTCAAAACACAAATATCACTACCCCAAAAAAAAAAATCATCTTTTCTTAAACAGAGGGCACAAAGGTACAATCAATTGGCAAACAGGCTCCAGAGAACTCTTGCACAATAGAACATTCATACAAAAGCAGTTTTTGAACTGTACATTTTCACTTATCTGTGTGATGATGATTTTATTACAAGTAGTTGTTTCATAATACTTATTTTGAACAGATGATGAGATCGGTTTTACAAACATTTAAGGAAAAACACTAAAAGAGAGGGTTATTCTCACTATTCTGACTAGTTTCTTGGCCTGGCACTGTTAACTATGCATGATACTCACATAGATGGTTATCACAGGGGCTGTCCGAAGCTGAGCCAAGGTTGTTCAGTGCAGATATACTCTTGTCTATTTATTTTATATACTTTATACAGTGTTGTGTTTCCCAGTCTTTAGAAAGCTGAACCTTTTGGGGGATAATTAAGTAGGTGTTATCCCCTTCCATCACAGCATGGTGTGGGAACATTTCAGCTCTGTTGCAGTTTTCAGTGCCCCATAGAGGAGACCTCCTGCATTTCTGGGTAACCTTCTGACAGAGAAGTCTGCTTGCAGCCCCTCGACTTAGTACTCTCACCTAGGCACTAGGTCAAATATTCAAGGTCACTCTTAACACATCCTTTCTCTCCAGTTCCTTTGCTTTGGATATACCTTTTATCATTATCTGTTTGCCACTACATTCATTGCAGCCAGAGCTTCAATGCAGTGGGTCTATTCAGCTGAGGTTGCAGGGTCCACTATTTATTTCTAGAAGCAGCATGAGGAGGAACGGTAGTGACAGACCACTGGCTTGGGCCCCAGGCTGTGTCTCTATGTTCAAATCTCCCATTGCTTCCAGACTTCCCTATTAGTTACACCAGAGCCTCCAGCCCTCTGCAGTCTTAGAGCTGGCAGAAATGAGGATGGCTCTGGGCTTCCCTGTTAGCAGCAAACAACGCCGCTCTCTAGGGCAAAACTAATGGGGGAGCTCAGAGCAAGCGTGAATTTCAAGATGAGGAGCAGCAGCTGGGCTTTGCTGACAACTTGCCACCTGATCTCCCAACACGGGAGAAGCTGTAGGGCATGAGAAAGAGGAAGCTGGGGGCATGTTTGGAGGGGAGATTGATGTGATCTGATCTGAACCTGAAAAACGGCCAGTTTGGTTCAGACGAGGAGGGTGAAGGGAGGTTTTAATGTATACTAGCCCAAAAATGGCCTGTTTAGATAACATATACTACAAGTTAAGAAGTAATTCAGCCTGGCTAATAGCTTTAGGGATGTATTTGAAGATTTGGGATACATCATACAAGACAGCTTTCTTGTCAAAAGCAGATACAGAGATTCCATACAGAGAGTCACAGTCTGTTCCTTCATTTTTGCCATGTAGCTGTGTATTGTGCATTTGATCTGATTCTCAGCCTTACAATTAAAAGCAGGAGCAATATGCTGAGGATTAATATAATTGCTCCCAAAGCTGTTTAAAAAAAATAATAATAAAAAAAAATTTCTTTCCTTCCTTAACCAGAGGAAATGTACATTGCAGGATTACATCCATGAAGGAAAACAGGATTGTGCATGGTGAAAACACCATGAGTTTAACTGCAACAAGGCAGCTGGGCCCTGGTACAGGAATCTGATATTCTACCATTACCATTGTAGAAGTGGTACAACACAACTTAGCACTGAGAGATTCCTAAAGGACTGGAATTCCTACACGGGGACTCGATAAGAGCTAAGGGTTAGATACTGCCTAATAGAAGGTGCATAAGCCACCCTTCAGACCTTAAGAAAATTAGATTAGAGAGATCCAGGTCTGCAAGGGTCATTTGATTACTTCAAAACTTGCCAGTGACTTTTTTCTCTTTCATTTTTACTAGGTTTTCATGACTTTTGACACTTTTACCATGACAAAATTACAGTCATGACATGCGCATCCAGCAGACATGCAGGTCAGGATACATCTTTGTGGAACTACAGTATCTGTTTGACACTCATATGCCTCTGTTCTACAAACAATCAGGGATGATTTTCTGCCACAAGGAACAGCTGCTAAATCTCCCCTTTGCCTTCACCTCTCCTCAAAGGAAACAAGAGGACATACCTTTTCTTTCGCCTCTTGCCCTCGACTCTAGTTCAATGCTTTTTTTCATGTTCAACATTCAGCTTTTCTCTCTAGCTGTAACAACGTGGTGTTTTGTTTTTATCTGTTCCATGCACAATATGCACAGGAAACTGCAGGAATAATGAATATCCACTAGAGTTTGAAGACTAGTTGAAATGCCAATCTCCCAACCTCAGCTTCCTCTACAGAACCCTGATGGACTTTCCCCTGCTTGTCCAACATTTTAAAATTGGGGTGAATGAAACAGAATGAGACTACTCATCTCCCAGGCCAGGATTTATCCTGAGCACTGATTGTGGACACGTGGGTTTACAGTCTCTAGTGGCTAGGGTGCAGAGGCAGCAAGGAATAGGGGTATGGCGTGTGTCATCAAGCATTGCTCACTGATCTTGCTCTCCTCTAGGCAACAGGAGGAAAAGTGCAAGACCACTCATGAGGAAAATTTCCCTTTTAGATCTGAATTCATAAGAACCGAGGCTGTAGAGGGGTAGGGAATTAATTCCCCATTGGAGCTGCGTGGCTGAATGGTGCTGTGCAGATCTCAGCCCAGAATGCAAACCTTACTTTCCAGGGCAACCTGAGGTAGAAGAGTGAGGAAGTAAGACATCACACCACATTCTGAGGCTCTTTCATCTCTGTCCCACGTGAGGTTTGGTATACGTATATTTTTAATCTACAACCAATTCTGCTGCTACAGCAAGAAGGTTCAGATATGTTGAGATATCTCAGGATTATTTGTTCTGTTTCACACACTCAAGATATATTGCTTTAAGCATTGCACTTATCCACAGTGCTACCAAATTGTGGAGGGTAGCTAAAACCATCTAATTTTGTTCCACAAAACAAAAATAATAAAATAAGTCTTTACAGACAGCTGCAAGAATGAGTGGGGATCATTGTTCCTACTAACTCGCAGTGCACTTAACTCTGTAAAAGGAACTGACAGAGCACTGCAAGAGATAGAGAGGTGACTTTCATCTTGACAAGAAATATCTCCATACACAGACTGTCAAACACTAATAGGAAGAATAAAATAAAAGAACTGGAATAAGACCGATCTTGAGGGCGGGGGGGTGGTGGTGGTGTGTCATCTTTGCTTGAAAGAAATATTTTCTACCTTGCTTTATATACTGCCTGAATCCTTATGGGGAGTGGAATCAATGAAAAAGTGATACACATTAATTGCCAAGTACTTACACACACCACAGGCTCCCTGAGAGACTCCACACTGCCCACCTAGCACAGGCTGTGAGCTGTTGAACACAGTGATGATTCAGTAGGCAACAAGTGTCACCTTGTATCTTTACAGGCCTAAACCAACTTCAGCTGGACCACAGAAACACACCAAGTGATAGCTGTGATTGTGTTCAACATGGCTTGAATGAAAGCAGAAGATGCTTCTGACCCCAACTCAGAATATCCAGATAACATGACTCAAAAGTTCTCATTTTCCCCCCCTCCTCAGGAAGGCTACATGACTCGTCTCATAGGAAACAGGTGGCAGACCCAAAACTTTTAAATCCCACTGGTTTCAATCCCCCTACCTGCAATTCAGCAACAAATAAATAAAGCTATTAATAGTCTTGAAGATACTGAGGCAATAAGGTAATACATCTGAAGTTGTATATGCTGAGGAAATAAGGTAATGCAGCAAACCTAACCAGTGTAATTAAATCAGCTGTAATACAGATCTTTTGACTACTTTGACTGGGGGTGGGAAATCAAGACAACTGAGGTTTTTTTACACAGAGAGGATATTTTAGCTCTAAAATCAGAATTTCCTCTAAATAACTCAATGTGATTTGCACCTGCATTTCCTTATTTGAATTTTACTTTGTCTCCATGAGGCAGTACTGAATGCTGCATCCTGTGAAGATGTTAAGCAATGACACCAATGTGCTATTTTTATTTTCAGAGTGGCTTTGTTACATTCACACATTATATCTTTGGATGAATCCAATCTAATTTTAAATCTATTGGACTGCTACAGGATCTGAAAGAGCTGATCCTGTAGGATTTGAAAGTGAGTCTTTGAACTGAGATCTCAAGAGATAAATGGCAAATACATTAACTTTGCCACCTCATTTTCTTTAGCTTACGACTTAATTGTATTTTTCGTAGACCTCAGCAATCATGTTTTAATTAGGTCCCTTTGTCTGATTTGATAACTTGTTTTGCATCTTTCTTACCTTAGCCCACTGCTCCACAGAGCTCAGCAGATAATATTATGATCTGGTACTTATTTCTAGCTTTCCCTTTAGTTGAATAAGATACTACAGGAACTTTGACTTCTCAAAGGTAAAGAACAGATTTACCAAAATTACATCTACATATTGGCAGCCAATACTAACATAACCCCCCATCTATGCTGTGTATGTAAGACAAACGTGAAAAAGGATTTTAGCTCCAGATAACTGGCTAGACAACCCAGTCTTACAGATAGTTGCTGTTTCTCCTAAGTGATCCCACATAGGAGGCCAGCAGGTGCCACATTTCAAATCATATGAAATTACAAGTTAGCAAGCAGTCTCTCCCCATGGGCTCAACTACTACTTCTTAAAGGCTCAAAATAGGACACAGACTGGAGGGGAATTTTATACTCTCTGAAAGGGAATTTCTTTTGTTCAGTTCTGATGACATCTGTGATCTTTTCTCCCCTCAAAATGTCTTCAGAAATCTTTGTAACTGTATCTATTAAATCTGCAGCCCCCTTTACTGTAATACTATATTCAATATTTCCTTCAACTCTGAAAAGAATGAACCTCAGGAAAGTCTTATTCTGTTTACTGTGAATATCCTAATCCTAACAAGCCTAAAATTTTCAGTCTCGTTCTCACATACATGCTAAAGGTTTGAATAATTTTCTATTCACTGAAATAGACAACTGACTGTTTCCAAAACCTGTTTAATTTAAAACACGTTCATAATCTCAAAACTAGGCTTTTTTTTTTTTCCCTAATGTTGATAATCTCCCAAATTTATTTCCCTTGTGATTTGAGTTTTATTTCAAGCAACGTTTTCCAATTTTTTGCATCAGGTTCTATGTCTTTATGCTACTTGTTCTCCAATTCTCTTTTGTCCCTGACAAGCCAGTCCAGAGTAGTCCAACAAGACTACGGCAATATTTTAGATTTCACATAATAGAACTCAATTTTTGTTTCAGGCAAAGTGTAATTTTGTCTCAATCAGCAGTCAGTAGCCACATTGCCAATTAGACTGAAGTACACTTTACAATAAAATGTGCAAAATTATTGGGGAAAAATATACAACCGAGAGAGTCTCAACTGTGGGTAAAATAAATATAATTGATGCATCCTTCAGTCGGCAGCATTGATTATTATTTATTATTACAAACTCTTCAAAACAGGATGATTTGATGTCAACATGTTATTTTAGGAAGTGCACAATTGAAGAAAGCATTATTTGCATGGATTGATTCATAAAATATGTTTACTGAGAAGAGATGTGCACTTTTACTTGAAATGATTCTGAATAATAAAGAGAAGTCAAGACAATCTTCAAGTGGTATAGTTGAAAAGAATATCTAAGTTTTTTAATAAGCTTCAATTAAGAGAATAGTTTTTGTACAAAGCCAGAATCTGTGCTTTTTCTTTTTCCTTTTTTTTTTTTTTTTCTTTTTGTGCAGTCTGTCTTGCTAAACGTAAGAAAATAGTCACAGCAAATCCAGGGTCACTTTTATCCTATGTCACCCATTGAATCTGGAAACTCCTTTTGAATAGCAAGGATCAGTCCTATCTCCTTGCATTGATCTCCTTTCCAAATAGAATACCACCATGCTTTGATGTGACATATGGAACGAGAAGAAAGTAATAATGAAAATCAATGAGTCTAAATACTCTGTGCTCTTAACTCACCTGTCATACACCATGGCTATGTCTGTGTCCAAAAAAATTGAGGGATTTAAATGCACCTGCACCTTTTTAATTTTGTGTTATTTGTAGCCCTATGCCAGTGTTAGAAAAGGCAGCTGAACGCAGGGGAGAACTGGGAACATTCACACATGTATGTACATGAATGCACACATTTCTTCTTAAATGTTCCCATTTGTCATATTATAAAATGAGATCCAAGCATCACCCTTGCTATTGTTAATGTTTACAAAAAGACTTCTATCAGAATGGTTTCAAATTAGTTTGTAAAATTAATTACAACTATAATCTATGACCCTACAAACCTGTCGCTGTGCAGATGGCTCACAAGAAATTAACGATGTGGACCAAAACAAAAATAAAAAATAAAATAAAGATTTTGTTCAATACCTCAGTGGACAACTACCACAAAACAAACAGACCCAAATCAATACAAAGCAGGTGAAGGGGGCGCTGGAAGACCAGCGAAGCCCATCAAGCGAAGCAGCGGATCAGTACAAATCACACTATCTTGCACTAACTCGTCATGGGAGCCCTCATCTCTCCTGCTGCTTTAAAACTTTGCTTTCCTTTCCAGTGAACGTAGATCAGGGGTATCATGGCACTTTCGTTTTGTTTAAGGTAAATGAGTGAGTATCTGGCTTCCCAGGTAGTATTTTTTCATACTGGTTTTAAATAAATTACTATGCAACAAACCTAATTTCTTCCACCAAAAATCACTGCACACAAAAATCAGCCCAAAGTAGTTAAGAACTGCTCAGATGCAGTGGCAGACAGGATGAGATAGACAGACTGCTAAATTCAGCCGTTAGTCCTCTGGTATAAATACCAGTAATACTTTCCAAACTCATCAGTAAAGAGCGGAAAATTATGAATTTAAAGTTTCTTCCTGTAAGAGCCCAGTTTTCCCTTGGGTTTCTTAGCTTTTTTAACTTTGAGCAGCTGTTTTTTGTGCCTAGGAAATACTGGGTTTCATCTCCAGAGTCTGGTGGGTTTGGGGTGTTTTTTTTTAAAGTGTTAGTTTTGCACAGATGCAGTCCCTAAAGAGTTCAGCCTCCTTCGTACAACTGAAGGTTTTGCTGATCAGTAAAGCATCAGAAAATGACACTGTCTCACTGAGGAGTTTTAGCACAGTATTAGGGCATATTTCCTCTGCCTGTATGTAGGGGGTCCTCTCTGCTGACACCGGGGTTGCAGTGAGCAACAGCAAAGCCAGCATCTCTGTTACTATGCAGATCCACCAGCAATTTACCCTTTGACAGACAGGCAAACCCACAGAGGAAGGTGCCTGGAGCTTGGAGACTACAGCCAAGCTGGTCCGTGGCCAGAGCAAAGGAAGGTTTATTCCATCCTCTGCTCCCTGCAGAGTGCCCCTACGTCAAGCCTCTACACTTGGGCTAGGCGTGGAGGAAAGGATTTGCCCCTGAATGCCTTCACAACTTCATTTGGAGCATTACGAATCACTGCTGTTCACCACAGACAAGCGGCAACCATTTACATTCCGTGCGAGCCCACCAGCATCTACCTCCCTCCACAGGGGCTCCAGGAACAACTCAGAAGACGAACCCAGATCTGAGGGGCGTGCTTGGCACCCCTTCATTTAACAGCTGTTTAAGAGAAAACAAAACCAGCAGAGATACAAGTGCTTTTCACCCCCTCAGGTCCTGAGCAGCAGGACGAAAGCCCAGGAGTCCGGGTCCCACCGGGTCCCACAGACCTCACGTTCCCAGGAGTTGGCATGCAATAAGCATCACTCCCACTTGCTTATACAGGCTAAAGGTAGGAGACATCAGCTCATACAAGTTTTGAGATCCAATTCTGAGCTCCCAGGCACAGGGCAGCTGATGTTCATTTGCCAACTGCTGCTTAAGCATGCCAGGTATTTAAAACAAAACACCTTTTCCAGTGTGTAACACTTACTGTAAAAAGAAAACTGTATTTCTGACCACTCCTTTTCTTTTCCCAATAAAACTTTCTTAATGCTAAAATGCAAGACTGGAACACATTAACTTCAAAGACACGTAATGACAACTGTTCCTTGATCTTGAATTCCATGAAATTTCAGGTCATTGTGGGGAAGCCAGCAACCAGTTTAGTTAAATGCTTAATGACATAAAAACAGTGATTGATTGCCATAAAAATGGCTCCTAGGGATTACAAAAATGAGAAGACTCACTGAAGTTATTCAATGTTCCCAAGTGAACTAAAATTCAGCTACAAAACTAAGTTCTTGTCAGCCAGATAGGGGACAGTGAAATGTCAGTGAAAAGAAAAATAAGTTAATCTTAAAATAAGTTAAAAATAAGATTTCATCCCCTGATTTAAAAATATTTCAGGTGGACATTAAATATAAAATAACGCAAACACCTTTTAAGCAACGCAAACAGAACTGTATCTCCTACTATAGCACACCAAATTATTTAGCCTCTCCCCCAATTAAAAGCAAACCAAAAGTACTCCCAGACCTCAGAACCACTTAACATTTTAAGCAACGAGAGCCCGTCGGCACATCTGCAGGTCTATGCCATTTCGCTGGCAGGGCAGCGTTAAGGAAGGGGGGGTATCCAGTGTGCTGAGACAGCAAACCAGTTAAAAACTGCCGTAAATAGGGGGTCTTTGTCTTTAATTTAGGAAGTGAGCGTGTGATGCGGACTTGCCTGGCTCCTGCAGATTCCCAGGCACTAGACAGATGGCAGTGCAACCAAGCTAGAGCCTGGGCCTCCAGTCTCTCCCTCTGGGTCTAACTCCTATTATCCACTTGTAAATTAACCTGTCAATTTATCAATCAACACCATCTTGATTCTCCCCTGTTCCACTGCCCAGCATTGCAGTGAATTTGCCTCGTAAATAACTGGGAGCCCCATGTTTGTTAGTATTGTGAATGAGTTTATTATCACTTTGATGACTGCTATGAATCACAAATGCTGCCGAGAGCCTGATAAGGGGGAAGAAGAAAA
>VXBZ01012460.1:228824-243788 GCA_013399135.1 Heliornis fulica | reverse complement strand
AAAAGAGGGAAAAAAAAAAAGTACATGCACACATTAACACAGTTGAAACTATTTGGGAGATAACAGATCGAGTTACGGTGATAGCAAATCATTTCAACCAGGGGGGAAAATGGCTAAAAAAATTGTAGGTTTTGTGTCTGGAGAAAACTCGTGAAGTACAAAATATGAAATAAAGGGGAATGGTATTGTGTCGAAGGCTCAGAGGCATCCTCACTGCCTCAGTGCTGAGATACTTCAACTTGGTCCTAGAATTTCTCAGGCACTATTAGGTTTTATGCCCTGTTTGAAAAATTCAGAAGGGAAGAAATATCCTTTGAGATGCAACAAGTATTTTATTTCTCTTTCCAGTTTAACCCTCTATGGATCCGTAAGTAATTTATGCTATGAAAAAGCTGGAGGGATACAAATAAAAGATACTTTCAGAAAGAAAGTTAAAGAGGAGTTTGAATATAAACTTCTTTATGGCATGCAGAAAATGCAAAATTAGTAGCATTCAAGTGTGTTTATTGCACAATTTTCTTTCTTCTGATGATAGTCTCAATGTTTGCTCAAGTGGCTTAACTTTAATTAGACTAAAAAATGTAACAAATTAGGGTTGCTTACCTCTTTGAATTTAGCATTTATATTTAATGTTCTGTAAAAATAATAATATGGAAAGTACAACTGTTTTTCAAAAGTCCTTTGGAAAAAAAAAATCAAAGTTCAGTGGTGTATTTGCTCTTTGGAGCCAAATGAAACATAACTAAAATCTAAACAAATTATAAACTGTATGTTAAAAAAAGCAGATGTTTGGCTATTTTTAAATGCAACCAATCTCCTGCCAGGTGTAAAAAACAGCCTATATTTGTCTGAAATATATTTGAAATCTTAAAATACATAGAAGTTTATTTAGAAAGTATAAACAACATAATGAAAAAGAAGTCAAATATTTTATACCTTTATCACTGCAACTTTTGAGATATTAAAAAGGAGGTAAATGCTAAAGTTCTGTTCAAGTCTGACCAGAGGTTTATACATAGAATTAAAAAGTAATGGGTCTTACAAATCAGCCAACACACATTCCTATTCTTTTCCCTGCTAGTATCGGTTTTGTATTTGTTCCTTTAATAATTTTCCTACATCCTAATTCTTAAAATGCATCTAAAAAGTCGGAAGAAAATATCATTTAACCTTGTAATGTTTTTAATTAGCTTTTTTTTTTTAATTCTACCAGCAAAATTTGCTATAGGAAATACTATCTAAATTCCAAACTACTTCAGAAACATGCAGAGCGATGCACAGACGTCAGTTATTTTTGTAGATCTGTTTTGGTACTATCTTTCAAACACTAACTGGGATATGGACCACATTCTGACCTCAGATAATACATGTTAAAAGTCTTTATGAAATCCGAATTGTACATGTGTTTTAAAACTAGTAACCTAGTTCAAACGAAGCTGTGCATGTAAAACTAAAACCTAAATCATAATGCCGAAGGTAAGACTTAAAAGACAAAGCAAAATAAAATTTATACAAATGTTTTCCAGGGTTTTATATAGTCTCACTAAAAATCTAAAAACCAGTTTATGGATTAAATGGCAAGCAACACACATGCCCACAGAGAAACAGTTGCCATACAGCAAAATGTCTGGCACAATTAAAGTAGAGGAACAGGGTGTATACTCAACATTGTTATGCTCAGTATATCATTGGTGGAAAAGTAATGGAAAATGAAATTATTTGTTAGAATGCAATTTAGGGAATCTGATAGGTTGTCCATTTTATTCAATTTATAATTAAGATAGTGTTTAAATTTGAAATGAATTCTATATATGCATGTTCAATAGGCTATAGCACAACAATAAGAATGGAATCACATCTCATTTTATCATAAATTGTGTAATAAGCGATAAGGTAAAAACTAGGGCTAAAATCCTTCCAGCAAAAATGAAAGAGAGCGACCTCAATTGCCCTAATTCATTCTGCTTTTTTTTTTTTTTTAAACTCTTCATTTTCCCTCTGTTCACATTATTAGCTTACACATGAGTGCATTATTAGAAAATAACAAAGCCAAACAGGGAAACTTGGAAGAAGCAGGAGATAGCATCCCCTCTACAGCTGAAAGGTATTCTCATTTCATTTGTTAGGAGTTGCAAAAATAGTTTTATTGCCAGGGAAGGACAATGACCTCTGTCTTTCAACAAGCTTGGTGGTTGGTCTTTTGATGGAAAAAACTAGGGGATACAACATCTGGTAATTTGTGTTACTGAGCTTAGCTGAGGTCTTAACGATGTAAGCAGATTATTCCTGAAGAAGAACAAAAAAAATTCCGGAAGACTCAATGAACTATTTAAAGTTATTAGCTGGTGCATTCTGGCACTTCAACACTCTTTTCGGATTCCTTTTCCTTTTAGATGTTTGCCTTCTGATCAGATTGTTCTTAAAAAAAAAAAAAAAAAAAAAAAGAATTTCTACCCACTCCCAACCTTTCCATTTTTTTNTTCCAACCTTGCCATGCTTTTCTGGTGGTCCACACATGTTCTGTCATGCATGCCGAGTCCTTTTTTTTTTTTTTATTTTCACTCTACTGCAAAGGAGACTATTATTTTTCTGATTAAATTTTCCCCTGCAGAACTTAGGAGCTTGTACCACCCCTCCTGAGCTGCTGCATAGGTCAGGAAGGCTCAACAACACACATAGAAGCAGTTGAGCTCAGATTAAGGAAAAAAATCCCCAAAAAACCACAATGGGTGGAGTATGAAGGAAGAGATAAATTATGTGTACTCTTGACCAGGAATTTCATGCTGAAAACAAATATTCCAAGGAAAACATCCTCCATTCTGTCCTTGAAAGCCTTCCCCCTACTTTAAAGAGCTTTGCACAAATTTAGCTCTTATTCCTCTACTCCCTATAGTTCTTCCAAACATTTTATTTGCCAGTGGTGTAATGATTTAAAACATCTGTTGAGTTTCACTGTTCCCTCAATAGGTAACAGACCCATATTTCCTAACATACACACAAGAGACAACAGCCTGAGTTTAAATTACCTGTAATATGCTGCCTGGAAAACCAAAGTCATACTGTTGAATGGAACAAATGATCAAGCTTGTAAGAAACCAGTATCATTTAGATAAAAAAATAAAAAATAAAAGGAACAAAATCTCAGACTTAGTTTAAGCTGAAGTCTAGTGAAGGCCAATACTCTTCCTTGTGAAGTTGTTTGGTTTTCCATATTAATTTTTATTAATTTTACTATGCAAGCACTAAGTTTTAAAGATGAAGCTAAAGAATTACAGCAAATTGAGAATTATTTCAACCAAAATTCCATTTTCTATGCTAAAAGTTATCCCGTGCTATAGAATTTAAGTTGGAAAAGCAATGTAGTCCCATAAAATCCCATCTCCTCATGAGTATCTACTGGCCCTTTTTTAATAGTCACTTCATCTTTCAAACTTCTACAAACATTCAATGAAGAGTCCCTATGAATCTGATGAAATAGAAATGTGCAGTCTTAGAGTACAGTGACCTGCAGCACTTGCAGTTATTTCTATCAGCTGAAATAAGTTAACAAATACCTCACATATCATTCATCTAGAGTTGATGATAACTATACATGAACATGACATTCTGGTACAGTGAGCTTTAAACACAGCACCAAGTATGCAGGGAATGGGGAAATTTTCCCACACAAAAACTGGAGGATTATTTTTTTGTAAAATATTCTATATATAGGAATAAACACGAGCTTCAGAATTAGACTTACAACATGTTACAGTTGTAGTATTGTCTGCTATCAAGTACAGTAAATCAACCAATACAACTTCAATATCCTAAACCTTTATTTTCCCTCTATAGTTTTAGGTTAAAAATTTTAAGTATTGCCAGTTTGTCCCACTGAGCAAGCTTTTGCCATTTTCTGTGGAGAGTACTACAAAAAGACCCATTTAACTCCTGGATGAAGAAATAGGTGCTATTTCTTTCTCCTTTTTTTTTGTATACATAAATAAATTATTTGATTCCATATAAAATCTACGTTTACATGAAGTGTTTGACAGTTTTGCTGGCAAAACAATTATCCCAACACACACTTTTTTAATGGGAAAAGCGATTTTTTTAATTGACACCTTAACTTCACTCTTTACCCTTAACCAGTTTTCTGCAGACCAGACTCTAACTACAGTGCAGCATATATTGCTGCAACACAGTATCATGATACACTGATCTAAAACATGTGATTTTTCTAACCTTGGCCCAGATCAGAAGGTTTATCAAGGATAGAAAGCATCATGTTCTCGCCAGTGTATTGGATGTATTATTTATGAATTAGTATTTTCTGTTTACATTATTGGTACCAATGTGTTTGAACATGAAACAATTTGGAGCATGTTTCAGGTGTCCTGTGTAATTGGGAGCACCATGGCTCTGAAGGACACAGTTACAAGTCTTGTGTCTTTCAAAGTTTTTCTCTGCACTCAGCTTTGGGGCTTTCACCTTTTGGGAACTTCCAACTCTGCCACACGAGTAAGATCAGTGAGTACCACCCCTCACTGCATGTAGAAGTAACAAAAGGGAACTCCTAGAATTTCAAAAGTTGTGTGTTTCCCAGCAAGATTTAATGCCTGTTTTCTTTCTTAACATAGAGGGAAAACAAAATCGAAGTAAGCGATGCACAGTACTCATTGTATGCACCATGTGCTTCACTTCAAGAGCTAATTCAAGTAGAAGAGAATTTAAGAGTTACAAAGACAGATATAGCATGCTCTCTCATCACCAGTTGCCTCTTAGTAAAGTGAATCCTGTTTTTCTAACACCTGCCTCTTTGCAAGAGCGCCTTATTCCCCATTGTTTACTTTCTAGAAGCAGAGAATCCAAAAGCGTTGAATATTTTAATACACAAGCAAAAGTCACTGCTCACGAAGATTCAAAGCAAGGAGGTGCCACAAACAGGGTACACTAAAGTTTTTCTCTTCCCACACAGAGCAAAAGTCTCAAAGGTTTATTATCACACAGCATCATATTGAACAAAATCAGCATACTGCTATGCCTTCATTGTCAAACTAAAGAGAAACATATCCTTGGACAAAATACTGCAAGACTAAGACCAAAACTGGAAGATCTGAGGAAACACAACAGACAGTTGTGGGTTTGGAATCAGGGATATGGAGGAAAAGCTCTTAGCCTTAGTGGAACAATGCAGAAAGGTCTTAGAGGAGAGGTAGCCTTCAGGTAGCTGCTTATTCCTTCATCTTAGAAGTGCTTGTTATGTTAAATCAAAAATTACTGGAGACACTGGTTGGCATCACAGACTACAACATATCCATCTGCCTCTGTGCAGATATTGAACTACCTGGGGGATTCTCTTTGGTTAGACTCTGTAATGCTCTTGTAGGGCAGTGTTCTTTCATAACATGGCACAAAAACAACAAGCCTTGTGGACTTGAAGTATTAAAGCCAAATTTTGCATTGATTACACTCTGGGCAATGCTCTGAAAGAGCAAAGAGGATTTCAAAAGGTTGTATACTATACACATAGACCATTTTCTTCTTTGTAAATAAAACTGGTGGAAGCACAGAATAGAAAATCAGACTTTGTGGTTTTAAAACTCTCATGTAGAATGAGATTTATAAGGCTAAATTCTCAAGGGGGTGGCCAAACAGCAACAGCTTCGAGATGCACATATTGTCATTACAGCTTCAAAAGTGGGTCCTTGTACTCACTCCACGCTTGCAAATGCAGTATGCTTACACATGACCACACTCCTTTTTCTAGGCAAGGCAAAGCTCTTCAGAACTCACATTTACATGTGAAGGTGCCAGCTTCAGTAGCTGACACAGAAGCATCAAGAGAAGACAAAGTAGCACCTTCAAAATGAACCATTTGACCTAGGTCTGGTGCACGCGCACCCTGCACACAAGTGCAAAAAGTAGAAAGCAACTAGTTTGCTCCTTGAGAGGTGTACTATTTCTTACATTGCTGATCCTCTAGTAGAGAGGGACAGAAAATAGCAGTCTGTTGCATAACACTGAAACACCAGTAAAGGCCTCTAAGAGAGGCTGAGTACGGATCTGGGAAGTAACAGATGTCAGGGCGTTTCATATTATTGCATACACAGAAGCATCTTCCTACTCATGTACTTCCATTTATTTCAAAAGGATCACAATCAGAGCAAAGTAGTACTCAACACAAAGTCACAAAATGTAACAACAAAATAAATTTGGACATTTGGTACTAAAAAAAAAAAAAGACATTATGAGGTTTTCTGTAACAGAAACAGAGGTATATCAGAAGGGGCAAAAGGGCTTTTAACAGGCTACTTAAAAATACATGCCAAAGCAAACAACCTCCATAACCTGCACAAACACACCTGCCAAAATTGATCCTGCTCAGGAACTCAGGCCAAGTAAGGGATCATTGTATATTTTGCTTTATGAAGCCAACACAGTATTACCACCAGTACACTTCATTGGTACAGTAGTGATGGCTTTTGAGATGGATGGGTGGAGAGCAACTCACTTATGGTGACATTCAAAACACAAGCCTGTGAAATACTTTGGAAACAAACCAACACTATGAAAGATCCCAAATTTACTGCTGCAATATCATCATCAGGTCTTCATCATGAAACATCTATCTAAAATAGGATAGAATTTCCACCTACCCCTCCGCCCTGATCTGTTAAAAACCATGAGATGAAGTGAGTTATGTCCCATTAATCTTTCTCATAGAAATCAGACAGATGGGCTGGATGAAGCGGAGGTGAATGAAGAGAAGCACCTGCTATTTTCAGGGAGTTGAGGGAAATTGGTAAGAAAAAAAAAAATCACAAGTGGGAGGAGAGGGAACAGTATTGCTCTATTACTGGATACCTTCTGAAAATGACTGATAGGCCTTATGCATCTATGATAATCTGCGCTCACGTCTCCTGGTGGGGGGGAAAAAAACAAACATCTCAAAAAAACAAGGATGGCATTACAGGTCATGAGTCAAAGAGGCTGATGAGCTGTCAGAAAAAATTACATAGCAGTGTGAAATATATAGGGAAATGTCTAATTGCTGTAAAGAGTACGATGAAAAGGAGTGATGAATGTGTGTTCTTGCAGCAAAGGAAGGTAATTCTGTCTGAGAAGTCATCTCTGCTCAGGAAAAAAAAAAATCACATTACACATCCTCTGATGTGCACATTAAGAATGGAAAGGACTCTTGTAAGAAAGGTCCTAGAGAAGTTTCTCAGTTATTCTCCTTATGAAACTCAGCATTTTCCTTGTAAATACAAGAGAAAACTAAACCTAGTTTATTAAAAAACAACATTTTCCCATCATGACACTGAATGGGGGACTTCAAACAACAGAACTTCCTGGAATCCTACATGGCACCACATGAAAGGAGCTACCAAGTTGTCCTGGTTTCAGCAGAAATAATTTCCTTCTTAGCAGCTGGTATAGAGCTGTGTTTTGATTTTCGGATGAGAACCACGTTGATAACACACTAAAGATTTTAGTTGTTGCCATGCAGTCAAGAACTTCTCATGCTGGCCTGCCAAGGAGAAGGCTGCAGGAACCCAAGAAGCTGTGAGGGCACAGCCAGGACAGCTGACCCCAACTGGATAGTCCATACCATACGATATCATGCTTGGTATATAACTAGGGGGTTTGCTGCGAGGTGGGACAGCTCAGGGACTTGCTGAGCGTTGGCTTCAAGTAGTGAGCAATTGTGCTGTTAACCACTTGCTTTGTATATTCTGCCATTATTATTATTGTCTTCTTTTGCTGTCCTATTAAATCACCTCTACTCTCAACCCTCAAGTTTTACTTTTTTTTTTCCTCCCGTTTTCATTTCCAGTTCTCTCCCATCCCGCAGGGAGAGTGTGTGAGCAAACGGCTGTTCAAACTGTGACCCAAGTTTTATAATGAACCAACGTAGCACTTCTATAGTTTGTTGGAAAAGTAAAAGAAATTACTAAATGTCTATTTAGTTTCAGTGAACATCTTTGGTGGTTCCTTAACACAAGTGTAGCTGTTACTAACAGCTTACTATAGTTTGAATCCTAGGAGGGCTCCAGATACGTTTTATGGCTTCACAGCTTTGAGATGGTTCTGTCTTATTGTATTCATTAGTGCAAGCCTAAACTGAGTACACATCTATTTAAATGTTTTAATAACACTCTAAAATCTGTATCTAAAATTTACTTGTCTTTAAGTGTGCTGTATTTAGTCAAGTTTATATTACAACTGTTTATGTAACGTTTTTCTTTAAAATACACTAAAAGGTGTTAATTAGAACTGGTGATTAGTTCATAATGAACAGTTTAAGCAATTAATGCTACCCCTTTTTTGACCCATGAATTATCTATATGCAAAGAGCAATTTTCTTGAACTTGCTATTCAAAAAAAAAAATTAAAATTATTTATTCAGATCTGCAACTCCTCAGTAATCAGTCAGCTGTATTTAATGGTCTGACTGTGAGTTGGATTGGTTATTCATCATTTGACACAGTGTCATATGACATTATTCCTATTCCATCACAGGTCAGAGAGACACTTTTAGCACCAGGTTTCATACTACACACACTGTTTTTTTAATAAACTAACTTTTATATTTTTGGAAGTATTCTCAAGCACTAGCTGGAATTTCTTTCACAATTATGTAAACTATTCACTGGAATATATCCCTGGTAGGAATACAAAAGTGAGCAGTGGTTGTTCAAAATGAATGACTCTGAGAATCAGAGGAAGACTTTCCACTGAGTTCCACAAGGCCAAACTGGATCACAAAACCAACATATTATAAAAACTGAAATAAAACCAGGAACAGTTTGCAACATCTTCCTTGCTGTATAACGCTACATCCATACACTTTGGACTCAGCTCAAACACTAACCAACCCATTCCAGCTGCTTAGTCACAAGGAAGGAATGTATAGTTTCAAAATGATTCTTCACAGGTGAGATTCAGGGTAAGATTATTATTTTTTTTTTAAATAATCTATTTAATTTCTCTTCAAGGTGATCTCCCTTCTCGCTTTAAGTAAGCACCTGCACGCTTTTTTCCTCAATACTTAAAGAACATTGGCTCAACCATGAAAATCATCACATCACTTCTTTTTTTTATTACTTCACCTANATTTTTTTTTAAATAATCTATTTAATTTCTCTTCAAGGTGATCTCCCTTCTCGCTTTAAGTAAGCACCTGCACGCTTTTTTCCTCAATACTTAAAGAACATTGGCTCAACCATGAAAATCATCACATCACTTTTTTTTTATTACTTCACCTAATGAAAAAAAAATAAACCCAACCCCTAAGCAGAACAATAGTGGCAATGATACAATCTGAGGTCCACAAGTCCAGATGAAGTCTACATGAAGACATCTTCCACAGCCACATCCAAAATGTGCATATATGTTTGTACATACACGTGAAAGAACACAGGGAAAACGGCATCTTTCACATAACAAAATCATAACAACACAAGCTAGAGGTTTTGGCATACCTTTGACTGTGGCCAGTAACTGTCTGTTAACAGCAAGCAAACCAATGAACTGGGGATTTTTGAGGCTGCATTGGCCCTGCGAGGAGGACTCTTTCATTTCCCATACTTTGTCACTCGCCATAGAGCTGGCTGACATAATGGACTTTCACAACGAGCTCAGAAGCAATTGGCAATTAAGTGGTTTGAAGGGGTGCTTCTGGGCTGCCGTGAAAGGCTTCAGGTGTGAAACGCTTGTTTTCAAGAGCACTAAGCAAAATGTATAGTTGCTTTCAGGGGCCCCCTTGTCCTTCTGAAGGAAGGGGGAGAGATGGGGGAAGCAAGGACACTCAAGAGCAATTTGCTATTCAGTGCCTGAATGCTGTGTGCTTTTTCTCTCCCCCCTCCCCATCCTTGTGTGGCTGGTAAGGAGGGCAGATTGCGATGGCACAAACAGCTTTCGGCACAATGGCAGATCAAGAGAGAGGCAGGGAAAATGAGGCAGAGAGAGAATGGGAGCCTGAATGAAGTAAGGATGGTTTGATTGTTAATTGTGGGTAAATGTGTTGCAAGAGTGAAAAGGGTTCATGGACTACTTTAAAACTATACCCAAGCAATAAGTACAGAGTGTGGGGAAATAAGGAGATGTTCCTGACCCTTTTAAGAGCTATAGTAGTGCATCTGGCCCACTTGAAAAGTAAATTGAGAACTGTTAAAAAGATAGGCAAATACATTTGTGTGCATTATATACTTCCATTTCTAAAGGAACCCTGACCAGCAAATGCACTGGGATGGCATGCACACAATATTCTTTTCTCCAAGGATTACTTCACCCACAGGACAAAAAACAAAACAAGCTAGAACATGAACATGCCCTAATAGACAAATATTTAAAATACAGATTTTTTTTTAAAAGGTGAATAAAAATGTTTCTATTCTAGGACAAAATATATTTGTTCTAAGGCTAGCACAAGGGTAAAGAAAACTTCAAACAGAACTAAGGGAACAATATCCTTCATGAAGACTGTTTCATGTCACTTTTCCTTGTATGACCTTTACTTCTAACATATTGATTTTTTCCTAACCCAGCCTTGCTTTGCAGAAAAAAGGGGTATTGAGTCTTTGAGCTGCTTACATATCACTATTGTACATGCATTCTTAAAGGTGAAGGATCCCCTTTCAGAAGATGACTATCTGACTGACAATATGATTAGAATTGTCTGAGGACTTTTCATTTTAAATGTAGTGAGACACATATATCAGTTTGGAGCAAGGGGAGGGGATGTGAAATAGCTCAGATGGTGCTAAATTGATGAAATATTTGTGCAAGAGATGCGCTCGGTTTTGCCCTTTTGGCAAGGAGACTGGGGGGGGCAGGGGGGGACCAGAAACATGGCTCCTGGACCTCAGCTTTTTGTCTCTCAATTCCCAGACCTCCCTAGATACCTGCTAAGAGATTTCTCTTCCTGTTACCTCTGCAACATCCCAAACAGGCCCATAATCTCAACACAAGCTACCCACACCAAATTAACCTGGAGTTCATTTACATCCTCACAAAACTTTTTGTGTTAAGAAATCATAAAAAACTAAAACTACCATCTACTTAAAGTGAAGAAAAGTGGCTCTGGATTAAAAATATCCTACCAAAGTAGTGCTTATTCTCCAAGTAAGGTCACATTTATATTCTCCCTTAAAGCACGATTCCCATCTCACTCGTATTTCTGTGAATCGGAGGGAACACTAATTCATGCATCGAGTGAGCCCTTGTGAAGCAGGCACAAAGAGAAGGAGGATCACGCCTCTTGTCAGTCTTGAGAGAAATGTCATTTTTGCTTGCAAGAAGAAAACACAGCAAATTCTATGAGAAAAAAAAAAAAGAAACCTTCATTCATGCCTGCCTGAGTTAAAAATGCACATGCTGGGAACCCTCTGAAGTTTAGGAATGGAGGTGTCAATGGAAATCTTTCCATTGGTTTAAGTGCAAGCTAAGACTAAATTTTTTCACTCACAATACCAAGTAATAGTGCTCCAAAAGTGTGCACACAAGGGGCTGTGCTTAGCAACCTACACATGCAAGTGCAAGCCAAGTCACAGCACCTTTGGAACCAGGGCTTTTCAGATGCAAATAAACTCGCACTGGACTGGTTTTACCAGCTGTGGGGTTCAATGCACTCAACCCCCCACCCAGAAGTGAGAATGGCACAGAAAGCTGTAAACCAACTGGTGCTCAGCTGCAAGTGTGTTGTGCTTGGGCAGACTGTTGCATAAACAAAAGAATTTATTCACAGCATGATGGACATGAATTTATGCATGTAACCTCTGCCTCATGGAGATGAATCTAGATCCTTTGGCTGTTGTTTTCTGCATCACTATTCAAACTTTAGAAACCTGAAATGTGTACAGGTAACATGGAGAGATGTAAAAATTAAAATAGACATTAGAAGGGGAAAAATAACCAGAGAAATATTTTTTAAAAAAATTCTGTTAAAGTCTTCTGTGTTTCAGTTAATGTTTCATTTTGTAAAAATAATAAAAGGGGAATTAAAGAAAACTTTCATTTCAAGCAAAGTGTAATGAAAAGCAATAAAACGAGAGAACAAACCGTTTCAGCACTTCCCACCATGGATGCAGCTGAACTGACATTTTTGAATGAAAATTTTTAATTACCTGTAAAAATATGACATTTTATTTTAGCACGAGAGAGCTTTCTCTCTGAAGACAAAAGTTCATTTAGAGAAAAAAAAAACTCAAAATGCAAATTCTTTTTAAAGTACTGATAGAAGAAGATGCAGAATTGATACCTGTAAACCCCCACTGACGATGCTCAAATACCCAACTGATTCAGTGTTAATTATGATGGAGTGGGGGGGTGGGGGGTGGAGTGGATTTAGTCCTCTGCTACTGAGCACAACTAGGCATTGCTTGATTTCAGCATATCCAGGGGAAAGTAACAGGGCACACGATGAATCTTACAGTTATTGCCTTGTACAACACTAAGCACATTCTAAATCACACAGAAAAGCATGTGCAGCCTGCAGCTATTTTAATGTAAGGGCCAGATATATCGAAGCTGCACTGAGTTTCCCCTATCAGATGACACTCAAACTCCAGCAGAGTTGTCAGACTTTCTACTGCTCTTATTCCTCTGATTCTTTCCCACCACAATATGGGCATGCTGTAGTGTCTCTCATCTAAAAACGAAAACATACACACTCTAGCCCACTCCTGTCTCTCCAATCACTGCTTCCTCTCATTTTCATTGTACAAGCTGTTTATAGCTGCTGTCACTTCTCCTTCCATTTTGTCCTAAACTGTTCCTAATCTAATTTCTGCCCGTTACACTCAATTGACACAGTTCTCACCAGAGTCTCTGGTGACCTCTTCTTAGTCAAAGATCCAACCATACCCTTCTCATTATGCCAAAGTCCTTTTGACACAGTTTTCCACGATGTTCTTCATTAAAGTTTGCTATTCTTTGACTGTCGTGACACTGACCTTTCGTGCTCTCCTCTCACCTTCTAGCTGATCCTGACACTGCTCAAGTTTCTGTGAAGGCTTTGCCTTCTCAGATGGACCCAGTTTTCTCTTCCTACCCTCATCTCTGGGCCAGTTCAGCTGGGAAATTTAATTATCATCTTTACATTGATGACTCATAGTTCTCCATTTACTCCAGATGTAGCCAAGTTAAATCCCTTCTCACCACCTCCTCGCAGAAATTTAGAAGCCAGCTCAAGGTTAGTGTAATTGAGCAACAAGTGTTTGGCTCCCCCAACACTACCTCTTTTTTTAGTCACCATGGAGATCACCATTCTCCTGCCTATTCCTCAGACCTATAACCCAGCCTTTACCTTTGAAAACAACCTCGACCTAAGTACTTATCAAAAGTGCAGCCTTGTCTATTCTGGCTAAAAGTGTTGTCATCTTGCATCACGATTAACAAAACATCTTTCTCCTCAGATATGATGAATGCAACCTTGTCCCACTCGTATTCTTTCAGTATATTTCCATAAAGATTACTTTCCTAGCCCATTGCTTTGACCACATCACCTCCCTCTTTACATCCCTCTGCTGCTCTCCCCCGCCAAACTGCATCAAACATAAGCTACTTGTCTTCACTTTCAAGGCCCTTCAGAGATTATACCTATGCTACCAATCATCTCTTTTTCTTTGTCAGGATGCTGAACCTCATCTCCAAGGAGCCAATAACGCCAGCTGCCATCACACACTTGTTATATTTTTCAAACAAGCACCTTTCCACTGTCACACATTCTGCCCTTCACTCTTGGGAGAAAACATCTATAGAGACACCTCATTATATGTCTTCAAATCCTTCTTAAATTTTTTTCCTTTTTTTTTCCTGAGGTCTGTAGAAAACCTGAAAACTATCTGGCTGCTGCTAGGATAAGACAACTGCCAAACATGCTAACTGGTATTAAGCTATTCATTCTAAATCCTTTGTGTATGCAGGTATCACCTCCCCTACAAACACGTAAGTTGTAAGCTCTTTGGGGTACGGATTGTCTTTTTGATTTGTGTTTGCACAGTGTGTAGCACAACAGAGTCTTGACCCTTACCATATTCTATGGAAGTAAAAGTGGCGAATGAAACGTTAGAGAAAGGGTTAATCAGTTTACATCAATTAGTTGGTAACCAGATACCTTTCTGGGACAAATTACAAGCTAATTAGACTGTCTTAATGATGTCATGTTTCCATCTTGCACTGTACTTGTTAAGATCGTTGTAGTGCCCTGCTGAGAAAAGCGTGTGGGTGGAGTTTCTGTAAAATTTATTTTTTCCGCAATTTTGAAATGCTAATTATACTTTTCCTTTTTAATTACACAAATTCCCCAAAATGACACATCAAGCAATCTTCAGATTTAGGTGATTAAACCAATAATAATATTCTTGCAAATTGGTTTTCTATTAGTTCTATTCTGGATTTGTCTTTTAGGTTTATGAACACTTTCAGATTGTTACTATACGACTATGACCTGTTCCTTCTGAGGCTTTGGAATTTTCTTTGGTGTATTTTTTATTTTCACATACAGAATAAGTCTTCATATTTGCTCCCACTAACTTCTTCAGTTATTAATAAAAAAAAAATATCAACAGAAGTAAATACAGGTACCAATGAAATCCCCTGAATACTTCACCCTACATTGAAAGGCGTTCAACACAGACCTAGTAAACATGCATCCCTCCAGGACTGTTTTGCAACCACAATGTTTACTGAAACTTCATCTGAAAACTTATTCCCTGTATTGTTCTCCCTGCAGCTTGCATTTCATTTCCATTAGCTCTCTGGAAGGGAATTAGCTTATCTACCAAAGCCTAGGCTTGGCCATTACCTCATGGGTGCTCTTCAGGAGCTACCAGATAGGCACATGCTCATAATTTCTCATGCATGTAGTATGATAAACAATGGACATACTGAAAATATGCTTCTACTAAACAACTAATTTGAACTCTGGGACAGGCACCCCAAGTTTCTGACACAGGCTTTCAAGTGGGTTACCATTGC
>VXBZ01012460.1:136662-228788 GCA_013399135.1 Heliornis fulica | reverse complement strand
CAATCATTGAAACAAAATGATGGAAAGAAAATAGGCATTTCTTGTTTGTCTGTTTCCCTCTCAGAGGTTTATGGGTTTTTTCCTCCAGAGATTTCTGCTGTTACCATATGTTGCATATAAGCCCTGTTAGACTTGTGCAAAGAATTTATGTATAGTCTGTCCAAAAGTGAAAAGGACAAGACAAAAAAGTCCTTAATCCTATATCACCCCAGAGATCTTACAATTGGCTCGTTCTGGCACCATTCAACTGGAACTATCAGCAATTTTTCAGGAAAATCACATTTGATGACATTCCCCAAAGGTTCATTGACATACTCTCTTCTGGTCAGAAGAAATGGTTGGGGAAAAAAAAAGTGCTTTTTTACAAGACTATTTACCCTCCTTGTTTTTATTTTCACTGTCAGTAAAAGTCAAATATTTGTGTTAAGCCACACTGATAAAAAGTCAGGAAGTCAACAGGCACAAGAGCCAATGTTATCACCACACTAAACTTAAACACTTGGATATTTAAGTGATGAGCTGATATAGAGTAAATTATAAACACATAGTATATACAGTGCAGTCCTACCTCAGCCACAGCTTCCACCATATCGTGTTAAGAATTGTAAGTTAACGAATACATAGTGACAAATTTCTTCCCCTGAACAATCTATATCTATGCAGAAATGGCAGACAGAGATGAGAAATTACTGCTCTCAAAGCAGATCACAGGTAGAAGGTGAAGCATGAATAGAACGGAAACACTTCTGACTCTTTTTTCTCTCGTTAGATCATACTGTCTCTCCATAAATACAACTTAACCTAATGCATTTCAGGATGTGTTACATTCAGGACTTGAAGTGTTTTCAGAGAATATCTCCTCTATTTCAAACACAGAAGTCTCATCTTTACTTCAACAAATTAATAAGTTATCCAAAGACTTGTATTTGTAAATAAATATGAATATGAATACCAGCATGGACAGATAGTTCTGCTAAACTGTTTTCTACTAAAGAGAAGGTTCAGTCTATTGTGACATTCTTCTGTACCCTAGTACCAGCACCCTGGTGTTTTATTTGAATATAGTTACCTACAGAAGAAGTTCTTATCAGTGAACTCTTCTGAAGAATTGGGGATCAAAACAGTGAGTGAATCTAGGTTAAAGTCTCAGTGATCCAACCTAGTCCTTAAGCAGCACCTCATCATCTCAGAGTAGGAGCTGCACTCAGTTAAACAGTACTGCCTTTAGAAAGGGAAAAAAAAAAGGAACTTATGGCATCAAGATTAATATCTGAATTACTGACTCAAACCCTGAGCAAGGTCTTCTGATTTCAGCTCATTAGCTATTTTTCTGAGTGATGCAAAAAGGAAGGAGACTACTAGTTTCACCACTACACCACCACAATACTTAGAGCAACTGCAATAGAGCTTCAAAAGGGCTACAAAGCTGCCGCTTCGCAGCAGCATCCCATTCTTAATTAACATTTTTGGAAACACTGCAATTCAGCTGTATGGACATTCCATCTCAATTGATAGCTGACTGGAAGTGGTTTTCACAGCTGGGCTGCCGATCCAATGCCCGGGGAGGCTGCAATATCCCTAATTTTGCAGCGCTGTTTACAGCCGTAATTAATATTTCTGGAACTACTGCACAGCAGTTCGGTGATCACGCTGTCTCACTTGATAGCCAGTTGGATCCCACATTAGAACTGAGCTTTAAGCCTGGCATGTGCACTAGCACATCTAACACTACAGTAAGTCACAGTTGTGATGTCTCTGCAGGTTACTTCCAGGACATTGCTGTTACTGTACAGTGAAGGACCTGCCTTCCAGCCACCAGGTCTGGGGATTGCAGCACTCCCACTCACTTCCATGGGACCAGGGCTACTTTCTCAGCTGCACACTATATGCTTTTAGAGAGACCTGCTTTTACAAGAGAGATTTTATAAGTTCCTATAACATGTAACTCAAAAAGTAAGAGCCTGCTGTGTAAATATGTCTATATACACATATTATCAGCTCATTTAGAAAAGGGAGACTTTGAAGACTATGTATTCTTTCTGTCAGACAACAAACATAATTAATCCATAATAATAATCTGACAGAATCTGCATGGAAGTTTCGAATGCTAAAATGCATGATGAGAACCTTGACTGGGATCTTTCTGCTGTATCATCTTACTAAGTATGGGACATGACACAGTGGAGCTTTAAAATCTACACCTCTTTACATTCATGACAAAGAACTCACATTTCTAAGGACCCCCATCATCTTGGTTGGGCAAAGTTTAAGAGAAAACTTTTGGCTTTGGCGATACAGCCTGAAGCATATCGCTGATAAAACTAGAGTACTCTCGAAATAGAAAGCTTGTGTAGGTGCTAATGTACATCATATTTCAAAGCTATGCATTCGTGGTTTTTACTGAAAACAGATCAGGCAAAACTGTTAGATTACTTCCCACCAGATTTCCAAAGTTCAGAGACCACGCACAGCAAGAGGGTTAAGTGAAACCTCATAAGAGGCAGTAAAACAGAAATCAGCTCCAGCACAACTTGTGGATTTCTCATTTGATGTTTTTGTTTGTTCAGGGCTTGTTTATTTCCCCTCTGCACAATTTACAAATTATGTATTTGAGGATGCAGATTACCCCCCTGCTTAATGCTGATTTTCAAGGTAAATTGCATAAAAGAGGGATTTGTCCTATGCACATTCTGCTTTGGTAGAAATATTCCCTTGCTTACTTTATACCTCTTGCTGTATTAATCTTGTTCCCCCGGAATGAGAAAGGGCCTGTGAGTGGGGTGGGGGATTGATTGTTTGTTTGTTTTACTTCTGACCGCCAAGTGAAACCAAAGGCATTAAAAGTGCCCAATGAGGGGAATGAGAGAAGATCATGAAGTCAGGCCACTAAACAAAACAAGTGTGTGTAGGGGGGGGAGGGAGGAGATTAATCTTATTAGGATCGTATATCATGAGGTTGTCAGGTGTGAAAGCAAACGAATGGCCTCTGTTTATCTGAGCTAAACCGTGTGGTTCACCAAAAGACTCACTCCAAGCAGGGTTGGTTTTTTTTACCCTTAATAAATTGGCTAAGTCGGTGCAGAATGTTGATAATGAAGTATGTGCAAGGGAGGTCTGAGCTCTTACCTTCCAATGTTTAGATGCAACCAAGATTTCCCCCCCCCACACCCCCTGCTTTTTTTATCACAGCTGATTCAGAAAGCCCTTTGGAAAGATGAAGTAGGTAGAAATCAAAATAAATGGATTCTATTAAAACCAGCAATGCATCAACTGCTTGATAAAGTGATTAATAAACAGCTTAGGATGGTGATTGATTAAACTCTTTAATCAAAGTGCTAAACTGACTTAATATGGATAGTTTCAACATGTTCAAAGTATACATTTTCTCAGCTGAGGGTTCAGAGTTGTTTATGTAACTTTTCTGAAGTGTATCCCCTAGGTCTAACCTGCAGATAGCTCGGACTGTGGAATGTGTAAGTATTATAAAGTGCCATATATATTGCATTAGTTGCTCTAAGTTTGCAAGCAAATTACTGTTTTTACCAGACAGTATTTCTTCCATAGAATTTTAGGTGCAGCATTGATTTATATTATATCAGGACTTATGAAAGGGTACAGCACAAAATAAAAATCAGGTTTTTAACTATTCTACTGAGCACAATAAAGCCAAAAAGAAATGAGTGGGGAATCTAACCAGAGCAGTGGCAGAAGAGGATGTAATCTTCACACAAAGGTAACATATTTACTGCAAAAGAGCATATTTCATTTGCTTCACTATCTGATGTCATTTTTCACACAATCAGTCATCAGCTGGGTTCATTAGCTCAATTCACTATTGCAGGACCCATAGGAGGGTCTGCAATTTTGATACACAGGCATGCATGTGCCCAGCATCACCAGTTCTCAAACTTTGTCATCCGAACACAAGAGCATATCAGCTTTCATTCGGGATTATAAAATAAAAAAGGGGTTTTGAAGTATGACCTGAATATATCAAAAAGCTAAAAACAACCTTAAGACAAAATGCCAAAAGCAACTGCAGAAAACTAAAGTCTGTCTTGCTTTTTATGCCAGCATCGGGGGAGGGTGGGGAAGGAGGAATCCTGACTCACAGGCTTTCAAGGCTGCCTAATGGTTTCGAACAGCGCGATCTAGAAAGTTTTAAAATCCCTACAGATTTATTTTTAGAACTGGAACTTTGGAGACTTTTCTCCTAGGTAGTAGTTTAGTTTGTTGGGTTTTTTTTCTTTTTGTTTTTAAGTAACTGATGTGTATTAAAAATCTAGAATAGGCTGCCTCTTTAGCTAGGCATTTTACTGCAGTAAAAGCACAGGCAAAGAGAAGCACTAAGAGGAAGAGCACCCACTGTGTTTGCTTCAGTCTGAAGACTTGTGATAGCTCTGGAAGCCTGGACTGTAATCTAAATGTCTGTAGCCTTGTAAAAAGTAATAAATGTTAGTATACTTTTAATGCACCATAACAATTTTTAAGCTCAAACTATCAATCACTGTTACATAGAGCCCTCTTCCTACACGCATGCCAAAGTGTTTCAGGTAGCAATATAATTATCCTGTTATGAGCATATATAAAACAAACACCCCGTATAAGACCTTGCAATAGCAAGGTGCTTCACATACAGGATCCCTGGAGGAGGGGGAATTCTGCAAGAGAAAACTAATAATGTGTAATGGGCTGAGTGAATCTGCACAGGGATTTTCAATAGTCTCGTCATTGTAAAATATATGGGACAAACAAATCACTTAAATAGCTTGGAAAGTGGCTGTGCAGTGTTTTATAAACAATCAATAAAGCTTTAAAATCAATATCTTGATGAACCACCAGCCATTGGAGGTTATTAAGCAGAGTGACTTTTCTATAGGAATATACAATTGGAACAGCTGTTTGAGAATGGATTTAAGTCTGACTCCACCATTGAAGACAGCCAGATATCTATAGGAAAAGCACATGCCATGCACATATCACATGGACAGTGCTATGTAATGGAGCAATTTCTTCCACGTTGCTTTGTCACCTCAACCCTGAGCTATGAAAACTTTAAGGCTTTCTATACAGTTACAAATATTACAAGTATCAGCTCAGTTTCCCAGATTTACTTATAGGGTGCTTGTAGGGCTTTCATAGCGTGACAAAACACTGAACAGAAATCAAATTTATACAGAAACTGTTGCAATTACAGGCTTATTTCTGAAGCAGTAATGGACAAATAGTTATTTAACATGTAAGAAATTCAATGAATAATACAAGGAACTTCATTACCCAACAGTAGCAATCCAGAAGATGTTTGACCATAGATGAAACCAAATAAAACCACAGCACTACAGAAAGCAATTCCAAAATATAAAAAGTCAGACTTTAGAGGGGATATGAGATTGCATCATGCAAAGCATGGGGAAAAAAAAAAAAGGCTCTTTGATAGGCATAGCCAAAGGCCAAAAACCTCTCATATGAGCAGCATTTTTTATTTCTACAGTGTGCTCGATACCCTCTACACTCAAGCCTCTTGATGAGCTGTAATTAATTGACATAAACAATTCACAGCACCACCCATCAAATTCAGTTTTATGAGATAAAAATTAGTAACTGTGTGCACAACTCTGTGATGTACCTAAGAGTTACATATGATAGACTTCCAGCCACTATTTTCAAATAAGTCTCTCTTTGCAATTAATATTGAGCAGCTGTAATTCTCTAATAGCATTTCTTCAATATCTCAACTTAACAAGGGCACCACCATTCAGAGTTTTCCCTCTACTTACCTCTTCTAGAAATCTGTATCTCATTTCAATTTGCATGCATTGCAAGACTGATTCCTTTTAATTCCTTGTGTTATGGCAGGTTTTGACAAGTAGGTGATACTCAACAGAGCACATGTAAGACCTGGAAGGCCATGAAGAAAGGAAGATTCTTTCTCTCAGTTCTTTTATTATGCTTATTCCTACCATATCTGTCCACCACATTACTCTGTGTGGAATTTATAGATACATGCACCCATATCTGCACAAACTCCTTTTCACTGAAAAAGGAGAAAGGGTCAGAGATGCAGAAGTGTAAAGAGATTATGGCCATTCTCAGTCTCAGTGAGATTCCCCAGAACATGAGGGGGAGCACAGATTCGGGACCACACTTGCAAATGACAGTGCTGTGAACCCAGGTTAAGTTCTGAACACTATCAATTATCATAACAACATGAAAACAACTACTTAACTGGGAGTAATTCAATCAAACATCCTCAATTTCTAGCATTTTATGCCACTGATTGTTTTGCAATGTACAACTTCAAGGAATAATGACTACCTTGGGCAAAAATCATAAGCATCAATATAGTACAAGAGTATAATTGGTCTTGTAATATTTACAGTGCCATTCAAAACAGAAAATGCCAAAAAGTAAGTGTCACCTTTGTCTGCAGGCTCCTGCAATACCAAAGTATTTGGATTCATGCAGAGTTTAGAAGCAAAATGTCTCCAGTATCAGCTGCAGCACCTTGCTGCTGGCCTAACAGTTCTGAGGATCATTAACTTGGTTCTTCTACAGTTGAGGCATGAAAACAGTTTTAATTTTGGACTCCTGCGATTTTAAACACAGAATTGTCTTTCCTCATTACGGTGCCCTTCGTTAATAAAGCTACGCACTTTTTATAGTCTTACTGGCTGCTGCTGCAGGAGTAATGGAAGTTGTATTTCAGTCTCCAAGCAAAATAAAATTTTTAGGATCTAATCCAAAGGCCATGAAAGTTGAGGGAACTTTTTCCACTTCATAAACCCTGAATACACCGGAAAGACTTCATATGGTCTCTGACTTTCTCAATGCATTCGCCATTCAGTACCTTCAATTTTCTGGCACACTTGAAGCTTTAATGTATGCCAGATTTTAGACAAAGATTTTCATCAAATCACCTCTGCCTATATGTTCAAAATTTTATCAAATCAGATTTTCTTTGCTGCCATCTGAAGGCTATGTAAAAGTGTGAGATTTATCATTTCACTTTTTGGAAAAGTGGATCTTACTATAGACATCTAGGACTCTGTGTTCAGATGACAGAAAAAAAAGGAAGCGTTTGCTTTCTGCATCTCTAAACTACCCAGCATATGAAAGTTCAAAGAAGAAAGTATCCCATTGCTTTTCCTTTTGAAAAGGACTAATGATTCCAATATAACCAAATATGAATCCCCTTTCATAAATGATTTGCATGAAGAAAAAATGGGGAGAATCTATATTTTACAGGGAAACAATATTTCTGCATGTATATGTTCAGGGCCAACAAGGAACACCATCTGCAAGGCTGGAATATTTTCACACTCCTTTCTATTATACAAAACAATAAACCCTCTCCAGCTGATTTCTCTCATTGTAGAATGCAAATTGCCTATAAAAGACCTCAGGGTGTGAGAAGACACTTATCAAGCAGATATTGCACATGCTCTCATACCAACTAAGCTATCAACTATGCAATTTTAAATATATTAAGGATAAAAAGGTATCAACAAACCTACTTTTTGTGGTTATAATAATCATGATCTGAAGCACCCCTGTTTGTCAAGCCATTAGTTAGGATACCAATCTTTAAGCATCTTTTAGCATCTGCTTCATGCTAGGTGCAGAAGTAAATTTTCATTAAAACAGCTGAAAACAAAATTAACTAATTTTTAACATGTAAAAACATGTAGTCTCACCTTGATGTAACAGATGCTATAGCAGCACATCAAAAAGCTACATCTTATACAGAAGTTTATTGTACAAAAGTAAACATACTATTAAAAATCTGAGGCCATAAACATACTGATGCAGAGAAACATTTCAAAAAACTTACAGCTTGGAACTGAGTGGTACACTTAAAGTAACTGATTTTCACAAAGGAACTAATTTCTTGAGTTTGATTGCAAGATCTTCCTACTCAAGTAATTCCAGAAATTGAGTGTGAATCTCTAAAAAAAAAAGGGCTCTAAATGAAGCAACTGACTTAACAAAACAAACCAGATTAGCATCACCAGCCTAAACTACTCAAGGATAATTAGTCACCAATTTCAATAGTATGGGTTAGTTTTATTTCAATTACTTTGCTTTTAAAGCACAACAGTTAAAAGTCACAGAAATGACTAACCATGGAGTTCTCCACAACCCAAAATTCAACTTCCTTGTTCTTACAGGGAAGCAATTAAGATCCAATCATTTTTAATGCATCATAAATAATCTTCACACTTGCTGTTAAGTTAATTAATATAATCAGTAATGCCAAACGCATCAAAATGAAACTTATTTTGCAAACATGCAAAATGTTCTGCCTCATTGCCTCTCTATCAAAATTAAATGTCATATTGCTAACAACTTTTACAAAGTTTTAATTTCAGTCCCTTTTGATCACAAATCTTACCTAAAAAAATGATACAACTCCTCAAAAGTATAGCTGCTTTTTTTTTCTGACAGAGTCCAAGTGTCATGGAAACACTAGTTGAGCACTAACAGCCTGATTCTGAAAAAAAGTTCTGGGGTCAAGTTACTTATGTCTTTAAGTGTTCCATATCAAAGTATTGGGTATTATTCATTGACCTTTGCTGAATTGCTAGAAATGGCTTTTATGTGAAATGAATGTAGAATAGATGGTGAAATTGTCGGTGTAAGTAAAAAGAAAATAATTTACTATAAGAATAACAAGGAAAAAAACCTATAACACATAAGTGAAATCTCACTTATGGAATAAAAAGTTCATAACTATTTTGATGACCATGGACCTGCACTCAGCTTTCTCATTCTATGCACAGAGTTCACACATTCATATGATAATTGCTCAAAACCAAAAGATACAGAGAATAATTGTAGGGTTTATTTTGTGGTCCTGTGCACCCTGGGAAATCCAACTGGTGAGAGGTTCACAGGCCGAGAGGCGCCACTGGGATGCTGTCAACTAAACACAGGGGTACAGTGAATCCATCTGTGCCTGATACATTGCCCACATTTTGAGGTCTGGTCCAATCTCTTCTAGACTCTTCACAAGAAGGGGCTGCATTCTTTCCCCTTGTAAAGATGCCTGAAAGTTTCTCTGCAGAGTTTTATGCCTACCGGCAGAGAGTTGAGTCCTACATTATTCAGTGCCTGTTTTCCTGCGGTGCATTAATATCTAACACACATAGGAAAATTCATTAAATTATATTCCAGATCCTGCAAGGTAATAAAATAAGAAGAATCACTTAACATTTCAGTGTTCTTTCTACACATCAGAAGATGGGAAGATTATTTAGCAGCTATTCTATGTGCTGTTATAATAATGAGGCTTTTCAGAAACTTCCACAGGCCAGACCCTCATTTTACTCATAGAGGATTACTAGGAAATCAAGTATGACAGTGAAAACAGCAAGAAAGTTGCATAACAGTGGCACCCCTGCTCCCTCACAGGCTTACAGATGATATATTTTGAGCAGCTCCTGTATACATACAGTGCTTGGTTCTTCAAGACTTTAAAATGATTAGTAAAACTGCTATAAAGAACATAATGATCATTAAGTTCCCCTTTTTGTAAAATACCTATGTATATATCATAGGTTTTAACAAGTTAGTCTAATTACATATCTTCAAATAAATTTGCTACTGGATAGATTACATTATTTGTTCCTCAAACTGTACATGACAGGTCCTGAGCAATAAGAGGTTTGTGACTGAACTGTGATGTTTACTTTTAAGTCACAGATCTTTGTTTCACTGAACAGAAAACAAAATCTCCCTCCTTCAATGCAAATATTTTCCTTTCAGAGTTTTGTCACTGTGCAACACCAGTGCATCTTCTATAAAATCAAGGACAACTTCTAGTGGCCTTTACAAATTCAAGCTTCTTCTGTGTTTCAAATGAAAAATAAGTTTTTCCTCGTACAATATTTAAAAGTATATTCATTTACACTTGCCTACAAATAAAAATCCTGGGAGAAACATAAAGGCAAAGCCCCAAGTGACTTTAACAGTTCTAAAGTTCTACATCATAAATTTATTCATCATCAATGAATTCTGCATCTTTCTAAAAGGCTTTAAAAAAAGAAAATACTGCTCATGGCTATTTCTTTGAACTCCACTTATGTAAATGTTCAGGAACCAGGACCAAAGGGAAATGAACAGATCTAATCAAAACCTCAATTGCTTCTAATTTACAAGCAAGTTTTTCTCTATTTAGTCAAGACCCATGTTTCAATTCTTCAGTGACCTCCCCAGGATGACAAGGAAAAGATTTATCCAGGTTTGAGCTTGTAGGGAGATCAAGACCAAGTCAATGCTGGAGCTAACTGTATTGTTTTGCTTGAATTAGTTGGATTGTTTTGGTGTTTTTTTTTTTTATTAAACACAAAACCCAGGTTATCTAGCAAAAAACACCCAATTAAAATAAACCCAAATCATAATAGTTCCTGGAAATAAATCATGTTTTTAAATTAAAGTTTCTTGCCTATTAGCTGCAAATCCTACAGCAGATGATCCTAATAGCAAGTTAACTCAAACAGCAGGCAGCAGACAGTACATCACATTGCTAGCACAGCAGAGCTGTTTCCAGCAGCCTTTTCATTATTGGGTGGGAGTTTTTTTAGTTTGGGGATTTTAATTTTTTTTTTCTTTCCACTACAGTTACTTCTTTCACATCAGAAACAATTTACCTCTAGCCAGGTTTTAAATCAGTGATTTCCTGTCAGTGCACATTTGCTGTCAAGTAATTATTCTTTTTTAAATACATACAATTCAGTGGAAGTTGAAGGATAAAAACCAATGCTGAAGCTTTTAAGAGCAAACAGAAACCACAGAACATATCTTCAGAGCACGCCACTTTACTGTACACCATTGCTGAAAACTTACTTTTAATGTTAAAAAAGGACTAAACTCACCCATTGTTCCAGAATCCAATTCAAAGTCCTCCAATAGTACCTTTCCAAGAGAAAGACCTGATTTCCACTTCTGTTGCCAGGAAAGTACAGCCCTGAACTCATACTGCTACCCCACCTCTCCTTACAGGGAAGAAAGACACTTTCCCCCTACTACATGTAGTGCTGAGCTGAGCACAGGTTTAGGCTGATTGAATGGGGCATTGCAAACACCTGCTGAATCCTGAGGTGAAGAGAGAAAAGACACAGAGCAAGTGCACTCACTGTTTAGTCTCTGCCACTTTGTTCTGAGGTGCATCTGTACATGTTAAGTATCCTATAACATGAGGAACAGCTGGCTATCTAGGATAAGCAGGGCCAAAGTAACAGGAAGAAAGGACAAGAAAAGAATTAATTCAGGGAAGATACATCAGATTATATGTATTCTTTTATCTTTTCTCATAAAGCCAATTTCCTGATATGAGCAGGAGATATCCAGAAGGAGAGACAACCCTGGCATTACTTCTGTTCAGACTGCAATAGTTAGGACCAGCGTAAAACTCCTGTTTTGGCTTACAGAAAGGTAGGTGTAGCCTATCCTCTTATCCCTTCTCAGGGAGGTATGTAGGCCTGACTGAAGGTTGGAGTAAAAACTCTTTTGTATCCATCATTGGATTTACTTTTCCACCACCAAGCAAATTCATCCCAAAGAGGACAAGCCCTGGATACCCAACCCCTCAGACTTGAGAAAAGGCTCATGAATTTTAGCCCTGTCAAACGCAGACTCTCTCATGCTCCTTCTGTGAGTGCAAAAAAAAAACTTAACACTGCTTTAAATTCCAAATACACAGAGGCCAAGACACTCATTGACTTCTTGCAGGAGCAGAATCTGGCCCAGATACATGAAACATTTCAAAAGAAGCCTTGACTTGCAACAAGGATCAGTGGAGACAAAAGTATTTGAGTCGGGGCATTGCTAGACAATCTTGCTGGTTGTCAGATCTGCAGTGTAATGACATGTCAATTTGATTCCTTTTGTGCATGAGCTTGGAGCCTATCTTTGGGCCTGAATTCTTCTGTACTTTAGTTTTTCTTTTGTTCCAGTGGCACTTCTCCCAACATTACTTGACAATGAGTGATGCTCCACAACCCTGATCTTTCACACCCTGTTGGTGACCTATAACTTTTCATGCATAACCTTTGACCTGGGTCCTGACAGTTTGATTTATTGTCCAGTGTTATGATTTATGAGTATCTTCTCAGAATAATTAACGGACAACAGGTGGCAGCATAATAATTTTGATTACCCAGCGGTTCATGAAACCACTACAAAGGTGACTTCATTTACTGAATAAGAAAAGGACAACAATTAAAAATTACACAAAGCAATCCTTTTATGCCTTTTTGGTTTTCACCCTTTGTGTGTTGAACAGAAGACTTTATTTAGGCTCATTGCTTCCCTTCTCAAATACCCAGAACTCAAATCTTTTGCAAAAGACAATGCTTCCCAAATCATGGTGCTGGTAGAATAATTTTGCTGTTAGAAAACACTTCAATTTCATGTTGTCAGTTTCTATCAGACCAATGAGCTATTTTAAAATCTGTTTGTAAAGCTGTAGACTGTGGGTAAAGTTCATTCCAAAGAGTAGGTTTTTGTTAACTTACAATTTTATGGAACTGCTCAAGTGCTGTGTCTTGGTTTCCACTTACCTGACGTTAGATCCCCAGTCAAGTAGAAAGTATTTCCACAATTCACCTTATCTCTAAAGGATTTTCCCCCCTTTTCTAATGCTCACAAGACAAAAGGTAATTTTACCACAAAGTATCTCAAATAATTCCTTAAGTATCTATTAAATAGCAAGTGTGTACTACCCTGGCTTCAGGCCCCAAGTCCAGCCAAATTTAGTTTAGCTAAATTTGTGGTAGCTTCTGAACACCTAACTTCACCCTTTCATCACAACCAGTTTTGATTTGTTGATCAGGAAGAGGAGTCATCATCTAAGTGAACAGTGGGACCCACAGCCAGGTTTTCAGAGTTAATAATACTCTCAGCAAAGTCAGTTGGATTTACAAGTGTTTAGAACTTCCAAAAAATCCATGCTGATGGTGAATAAAGAACAGAACTGCTATGTGTTTGCTCACAGGACATACATTACATGGCAGAACAAAGGCATACTTTAACAGACATCACATATTCAGTTATTCTTAGATATACTTTTTAATATTGAATAAGATAGGCAGGATAATGTGTGTTTTCTTCATCTTTAAATAAAGATTAAGAATCTAACATCTAGTGGCATTCAGTGCACTAATGCCAACAGACCACTGCCAGCACGCACTGGTTTGGATGCTGGAACAGAGCGCTTCCTTCGACATCTCCCTAAAAATAAACTAAATGCATTCTGGAGCATTTCAACAGCAAAAATTCTTTGTCACAATTTGTCTGCATGCCCAAGACAGCTCATTCAGAATGAATTTTTGTACTATCACAATGATAATATTATAGGCTTATCTTTTTTTTATTGACTTTATGACTTATAAAAATATCCCTACAATCCTGCTTTACATCAGTTTTGTAAAAGTTTAACACACAGCTATGAAATATTCATTCTTCTTGCATTCAAATTTTAAAAATATCTGATAGAGAGCCTGGCTAATAAATAAAGCAGAGTTCCCAGAATATTAAAAGCACTCAAGCTTTTGCAAGGGTCCTCAGTGAGGAAGATAAACAAATTACTGCGTTTGAGATCAGACTTGTTTTATTCCCCTCCCTTCCCCTGAGAACTCAAAGACACCCCTACAACCAAACACTACTATAATGAAACCAATTTTGTCCTTAGTAGTTTTATCAAACCTTTAATACCACATTAGCTGCTTAATATACAGTGAAAGTAGCAAAAGAAAAGCCCTAGCACCCAACTGCATTCTCAGTAGAGATGAAGGAAAAATTTGCAACAAATCATTTATCAGATTAATGCAGCTGCTTTTGCTACTCATGAAATAGCCACAAGCTTTCTACAAATGGAATAATAATAATAGTCACAAAAAAAAATAGAGCGTGTATGCCAGTTTGTTCTAATTAACGTTTTAAATTGGGACTGTTTCAGTAGTGACGTCTGGTGTATCACATGACACCATTTTTCTCTTTGATTGGGTGTTGCAAAGGTAGTCGTGGTGCAAGACTTACATGAAAATCTTAAAGGGACAATGCAAACATAAATGAACACAACCAGTTTTCCCACAAAAACTCAGTTATATAAACGCTGGCACACATTTAACCAGAGAAACTCAGTCTAAAAATCAAAGAGCATGAATATTTTCTAATTCTTTCCAACTTTCCTTCTGTATCGGCTCTAAAGTAAAAATTAATAGTGTTTTAAGAAAATAAAAGCTCCTATAATGAAATTTTACCAGATTTCCATAGATAAATTAAGGCACAAAGGTTCTGCATGCTTCATGTCATTGACTCTAGCTTTCCTGGTTTGACTCTCACATGGGAAGTGGCAAGCTTTAAAACGGTATACGCGCTCAAATCATGATGTGATTTTAGCACTTTGTTTCCCATCAATTTTTAAATTAATTATCTGGAAGCAAGCAGCGGTTCATTTTTGGTCATAGACTTTTTGATTAGAAGCTATGACCCTTTATGCCTTTTTGGCATGCTCTATACAACACCAATGACATGCAGCATGACCTCTGACACCTGATTCAACAAAAAGTAACTCCCGGACAGATCTTTCATATTCAGCAATCTCTTTGTTACAACGGGACACTTAGCCACTTCCAACCCTTAAATTCCACTATGTCTCCCCATTTTCTCTCTTACCCCCCTCCTACTCTGAAACTTCTTTGGTAGCAACATTTCTGTCCTTCCATTTGTGTGTCTCCTTCTGTTTTTACAAACTTTACACTATACCATCATCCCATATGTTTGTGCTGCGCACAAGGAGGTTTCTTTAGAAAGCGCTGATGCTAATTATAAATTTAATTTGCATTTTAATTAGAATGGTAGCAAATTAAAAGCGTGGCAGCTGGAGAATTTTGAACGCTTTGCAGAGATTTGGTGTCAGTATCTCCCTGCTTCTGACTTCGCTCTCTTTTCATTTTTCCCCTCACTATCTTTCATTCACACAAACATATTGGCAATTTTTCTCCTCTCTTGTTTCTTTTTTTTTGTCTATTTTTTATTTCTCCATTTTCCCCCCAAGGATCAAGTTATAAATTATTTCTTTTTTGTACTGATAAACAGTATACTCTTGTCTTGTGCCAGTACACCGTGTACTGTAGTGATAGTGCAGCTTTTAAGTGAGCTTTTGTGAGGCTCTGTCAGTGCTGCCCTATTTTGCTATTTATATCTGCAGTTTATTTACAGGTATGAATCTATTCTATACCCCCTCGACTAATTTCAAATTCCAATCCAAAGCAGCAAAGTCTAGCCTAGCCCTAGACATTTCATTTTTACAGGCTACAAATTTGCAGTAAGTCCGTAGAACCTTAACAAAAGCCATTCGGAATGCATTGGGGGCTGCTCAACTTTATTCTTTACTTAGCAAATGCAGCATTCAACGTGCTTTTGGACAAAGGGCTGAAGTAATCTGTCAGTCTTTTGGTCCATATAATGGCGTATATTCTGGCCCTGGTGTCTCCCAGTGCTGTCTTTCATTCGCTATGTGAGCATGTCTGGTTTTAGAACTCACGTGAGCACATTTAGTCAGCTCTGTCATTTTCCCTATGTTGCATCTCCATGGTCATTTTCATTCCTTCTGTTCGCTTCCCCCACGGTGTCCTTGCTCAATAATTTTCATTAATTGATTGACAGCTCTGATAGACCCAACTAACCTCTATCTCACTCTCATGTCGGTTTTTAAATAAGTACTTGTACGTCCAATGACCTTGTCGCCTCATCAGATATCAGAAAATGAGCATGCAGATATGGAGGAAGCTGATTAGCAAAATAAGGAAGATCTCACTTCTGGCGTAAGTCCATAATAAGCTCTGACAACTAACTTTAGAGTCAGACATTTAAAACAAAAGGGACCTACAAACGTGGAATAAATAGACCTTAACCAGTTTCCTAAGTGCTGGCTACACTAAAAGGAAGATTTAGAACATCAGTAACATAACAGCCTTCCTGGAAAGCTGGAAAACAAGCCCTATTTCCAACATGGGAAATATATGCTGGAAATGCTCACTTATTTTACTGTTTACAGTTTTATTTTCAATTACTTGTACAGCACTGTTTAGATCCCAAAATCTGTCTATGGAAAGTGAAGTTTATGCAAAATAAATTTATATTCTATTTAGCTTAAATTGTTTCCAGCATACCAGTGATCTTTCCCTTGTAAAACCAAGTGGACCTTGAAAAATTCTGGTTTTTATTCTATACATACATCTAAATCACTAGATTAACATGTGCTGAGTATTCTAGGTATTTGCAATAGAAATTGGCTCTGTAGAAAACATCAGACTTTAAAAAGACAAAAACACCAAAAAGATTTATTTTTAAGATGAGAAGCTGAGGCACAGTGACTCACACAGATCTCTTATGGATCAGAAATAAATCCAGCTCAACTGAGTCCCAGTCTATTGCCTTTTTCCACCATACCACCTCTTTATTCAGTTCATTGCAGCACTGTATGTTCTCATTTTTAATGTAGAGCTATACTTATTGGTATTTCAGGGTTTTGAGCAAGAATGTCATTTGGCATCATTGCTTTATATCAATGTGCTTAAATGAGCTAGATTAATAGAACAATTTCTCTTAAAACACTGTTTAGCAAATTGTAAAAACTAACCAAATTTTGGAGCAGTTATTTGAGCTGCAAATCTGTTAAGACCAGAAGATATCATAGAATATACTTCATTGGCAAAGGAAGAATTAATCTGTTGGAATGTCATCTCTACTTTTTTTTTTTCCTCTCCCTGCAGCAGTCACTGATTTTGGAATAAATTCATCTGATTCTGGTGGCTACAAAGCTACAGAACACCCTCATCCTCAAAGCACAAGCATTTGCTCAACAAGAGCCAATGCACCATGTGTAAAACTACATTCTGTACCAACTAATAATAATAAATTAATGCAGCACATAGTATGGTATGGAAGAGCTAGAACACTGACTCCATGGTTTTATAGAACTACTTCAAGTAAACAGGAAAAAAGTAGCCTTTGAGCTTTGAAATATTTATTCATAACACTACAGAAGTTGGGTTTGGTACGTTTTATTACTTACTGATCTTACTAAAGTGTGTAAGTGAAAATGAGCAATACTAGTAGAGTCAAGTATTGAGAATACATGAGTTTGACCATGCTTAGCCCAAAGTATAATTGGAGTTTCAGAATACAGATAGAGCCTTGTCCTGATCATATAGCCCTTTTCAGCATCAGCACAGCTCTGGTTGTTTTCATAGAGTCATTCTTTATTCAACTAGGAGGAGAATCAACAGTATGAAGCCTCAAAATAGACTGACATTCAGACTAAGAACATTATCCTCAAATAAAGGAGCACCTTATTTCTCTCACTACTTTGGCTCCTGTATAGGTGAAAGTCACCTGCTTTTCTGTGTGAGATAAAGTTATTCTCTTGACTCCCGCTGGACTGAAATGGAAGGCAGGAAGATGGAAACATGAACAAGTCGAAACGTCTAAAGGACTAGCTGGAGATCAGGAACTAAGGTTAAAGATAACAATAAGGCCATTTCTGATAATAGCATAAATAATGTAAATATGGTCTAATAATTATACTCCAGTATTTTATGGAATGATATTTAATGGCTTAATAAAATTATCACACTTATTGGGATATCAACATACCTTGATTCTCAGAAAGCATGATGCCTGAGGTTGGCTGAGTGGAGATTTACATGTAGCCAGCCTGATGGAAAGCAAGCTCGCATTTTCATGTATGCATTCTACCATGGCACATTACTAATAGGAATATCAAGAGCAAAAAGCGATAAATTATCTTTAAAAACCCCAGAAAAGGTATATGACAGAAAATACTGGAAATTATCTATCACTCTTATGGGTTTAAAACATAAAATCTTGCAATGAAGGTCAAGTGTCTTTCAAGAAGTGGTATGGTTTTATGCATGCAGTTAAAAGGAAAAAAAAAAAAAACAACCTTCCTTCCAATTGCAGTTTCCATCTATACAGGATTCCATTCTCAATGCCAGGGGAGTTGAAAGTACAAGCCTATTTCTGAAATTCTGAGGAATTTTGCTTGGGTAAGCACTTCCATTAATTTCAAAGCCTTCTGGGCTACCAACAAGAATTCAGTGACCTCAGTGAGAGTAATCACATGGGTTTAGATTGACTATTTATACAAGTAAAGCTTTGCAGAATCTAAATCAACTAAATTATCTTTAGATCTAAGTGCTAAGTAATATTAGGCAAAATGTTGATATCTGTTTACCCTAATTAACCTTGTATTTTAACCATACTATTGCAGAGTAAAGTTCTAATTTCTATTCCACTTATGTGCCCTGGAATACCCCTCTCCTCTGGAACAAACAAACAAATCAAAACAAGTTCAACTGTTGGACAAGCTTTGGGCAACCAAATTTCCTTTAATAACTTTTCATTATGAAATTTTCTGTGGAGCACACAACATTCTCCAAATCACAAGTCTTCCACCTCAGCACTATGGAAAGGCTTGGATTTTATTTCATGTAAGTTTTTGCAGCTGTACAAAATACTTTCATTAACCCAAGAATAGATTATTTGGAGTGCTAATTAATTGATTCTTCAAAATGCCAATTGACATACTCCTAGGGAAAACCTGATCTAAGCAACTATGTTAATCAAGCTATTGTACTTATGGTTCTGTCTGAATATCAGACCATCTGAAATGAGGAGAACTTTGCCATTACTATCCTGGACCTCTTGTGGGCAGCTTAATTAATATGAGTAGTCTATGACAGTTGCACTTGTACATTCACTGTACTGCCTGACAATAACTCTATAAAATTACATTTCAGCTAAAGAATGGAAACAGTGTTAAATACCATTATTTGCCTTCCTTTGATGTCTGAGAGTCATTATGAAAGCAATTACAGCAGTTTCTCTGTCTGTATGTCTACAGGGTATTTATCTGTATCTGTCTGAGTCCTTTGCCAGGTGGAGAATATATGGCATATTAAAGACAAGGGAATTCAGCCTCAATTATCAGACTATGAACAGAAGAAGAAACAAAATCAGAGTTTTGCAGATGATCCTGCCAGAAAACAGTAATTTAATATTAAAAGGCAGGCAATCTGGGGAAAACTTGCCCAGTGCTGGGTCTTTTTATTTTAATATTATTTAATTCTCCCCCTCCTTCCATTGTCCTATTTTGTTTTCTATTCTTTTAGCTTCCATGTTTTCCAATACCTCAGCTCATTTTAAATAAGCTTATGCTAGGTTTGAGTATCTCATGAATGTGAGACTTTTTTTGTAAACCCTACTTTTTGTTTCTTAATTACATGCAGATATTCTGCCATCTGAGAACCTCTCAGAGGAAACAACAGATTCTGAGTGGGGTAAGGCCATATGAGACAACATGCTGACAGTAGAGTTAGAAGCTTTGTGCTACCTAGAGAAGACTACATACTTCAATCTGACTGTTCCTAATTAGCATTTTACTGACCCCTGTTATAGTATGATTGGGCCCATAGGTTGGCAGATGGGTGAAGAGGGTATTCACTTAAAACACAGAAGGGCCAATGCCAAATTTTCCCCTTGGATTCCTTCAGCTGTCTCCCTGCAGCAGAATACTGGACAAATAAAATGAAATCCTCCAACTGTTTTTCTAAGCAACCAAGCTGAAGCTAACAAAGTTCTGCCAAAAACCTTTGAAAAGTACTATTTTTTCAGCTAACCATGTACACTGAGAATCTTGCTTTTGCACCTGAAAAAACACATTAATTCCAATCTTCTATTTTTCTGTGTATTGGAGGCACATTCATTCATAAACAGTCTCACAACTCCTTCATAACTTGCGAAAATTTTACCATCTTAAACTTCCAGTGTTCTGTAATAACCCCAGTTTTGTAACAGCACACCTCACCACAAATCTCAAAATATAAGTTCCATCAAGAATTAGGACTTATAGTACTATCAGTANGATGCTAATTTATCTTAGTTGCCTGCTATCCATCATCATTTGACAGTCTAGTGAATGTATCTATTAAAGCCAAAGATTCTCTTCTTTGGTAACCCAAGTTTTCTGATGCTTTATGCTGTCTTTTGTTTTTAATAGAAAGGCAAGAACATTACCAAAATGTCATGCTGCTCATCAAGCACGATGCCTATACTGAAACTTGGGTAATGTTTCTAGGCACAGACGTTGTTAAAAAAAGCCTCTTGATACTATCCCCAGATTTTCTGGGAGAAAAATAAATCTAATAAATTAATATTTTAAAATATTCTAGATGCAATTTAGAGAAAAGATATAGCAGTGTGTGACTATAAGTTACCAACCATAAGATTAAGGCTAGCCTAGTCTTGAAGAGATATCTGTGACTGTGTATCATTGCTGAGCCATTACTACAGTCATTCATCTTGGGAACAAGCATGTGCAGCGAGGGGATAGAATGCAACAGATTCAAATATGCCACCTTTTTTTTATTATTATTTTCTAATAATCACATGGAGGCACTGGACAAAAGAAAGCACACTTACAGAAAACTAATGCCCTAGCTAAGAAACTCCAAAATCCCTCCACCCACGTTCTGTTCTATTGAATTAGCACTGTCACTCTCAAGCACCTAACACAGCACTTACCCATGCAAAACAGAACTGTCCTTCATTTGCTTTAAGGCTTATGCTACCGAGGCCACAGAGATGATACACCAAGATGTCATCAGTAATGAGTCCAAATTATCCATTATATGCCAACTGCTTATGCTAGAGCTTTTAATGCATTTTGAGTATTAGATATCATGTGCATCTTCCTCAAAATCCATAGAATCTTTTCCAGACATGCATTCTTTTTGTTTAATTTTTTTAAAGAAAGCAATTATTAGACTACAGGCATGTCTTTATACCCTTCTCAGACTTATCACTAGCAACCTCGTATTACAATACTGTTTCCATCCTGTAAGGGCATATTCTGAAATTGGTCATTAGAAATATTGTCATTTAAGTCTTGCAAAATGAGAATGTTTACAAGAAATGTGGCTGTGTGTATATATACTCACATATATACATAAGCTACAAGAATTTTATTTTAAAAGATTAGTGAATTATGTAAGTCTCAAAGACAGGAAGACCTTAATACTTTCTGAAGAGATACTGTGTGACAAAGAAGGAAAGGATTTAATGATATATTAGGCATTTTACAGTATAAATATATTCTGATTAATTAAATCTGTGTAGTCTATTACCTTACCCTGAGGAAACTATGATATTCAAGAACACTTTTTTTAATAAGAAAAAAAAACCAAACAACTTGCTTTTGATATTTAACCCAAGAGAAAAGACGTAGAAAAAAATATTTTATGAACTTGTATAAACAAAGAAATTTAATTCTTTCCTTTAATTAAAAAGAAACAATGCAACTTGCAAGAAACACACTTATTTTCTTCAAAAAAGAAGATTAATATAGGTTAAAAAGCCTTTCTAGTTTTACAAAATTAATACTGTGTTTAATTATATGAGATTAAAATTTCATTATACATTATACTTTAATTGGTATAGAGGGGGCCAGAGGTTAAAACCTTTGCATGAGTTACCTTTTGTGCTGTTCCAATATCTAATAACATAGCAGTTTTAAATTATAAACCCTGACAACATTTAACAAGTTTCTTACATGTTTTAATTTTACCCTAGTAATCTTTTATGTGGAGCAGTAGCATTCCTGAGGTCATAATCTTGGATGATGAAACAAGCAGACAGAAATCATTACAAAACCAAAGTGGCTGGACATTATTGGATTACGATAAAGGTGCTACCTGGACTCCAACTATCAACTATAGGTTTAAGATGTAGCTAGTTTACAACAGTTACATGTTGTGATGGTTAAAACTCACAGTGTGGGTCAGCTTTCCTCCTCCTAAAGGAGGAGTTAGATCTTCAAGAACACTGGGAACGTCTTTGGGAAAGATCAAAGAAATCTGGAGGGTCCTTTTAACAAATGAGTAAAGTGGCCTTGAACTGTTTAAACTACTGATGCTGTGTCCTACAAGTGGGATTTTCAGATGACTCCAAGGGGTTTAGGTATACAAAGCCTATTAACCTCTAATGGAATTAGGACACCTATTCCAGAGGTGTTTGGAAAACCCAGTAGTATCGTTTCTTGAACATAAACAAGAAAAGTCAACTGTTTCAAGAACAAATACGCCTCCATTTTAGAAGTGAAGTAATCTTTATTTTATATATACAAGTACCAGTTCACTGGTAAGCTAATGCATTGCCATACTACCTTTCCCCTACAAAGTACTTCCAATGAACAGGGCTGGTGAATCTAGGTGGGAGACTTGTGTCTTGGTCTAAAAATGTTGATGCACAAGCACATGAATAGCTAAGATTCAAAGCGATCACAAAACAAGTCATTTATTCTTGCCTCAACTGATCATTTAAACAGACCTCATTCCTCAACAATTCAAGGAAAAAAAAAAAGTATCTCAGTGGCATAAGCCTGAGAAATTCTTGTCTGGCTCACTAACTTCTCTTCCCCAGCAAAAAAAAAGAATAGAAAAAAAAAATCTTTTAGGGAGTCAGTATTAACTTCTGCCACTATGGAGACCCAAGAGGCTATCTATTACTATTGAATTCAGTGATTATTGATTGCTCTTTAACATTGACAGTGGCAGTGTGTATATGGATTACCTGCCATATAAATACCAATCATGTGAAGTTAAGATTTGGACCGACAGGAAACAGAAAAACAACTCTCTAAAATGTACCTTATTCTTCATTCCCATCCTATATATCTGTGCATGTGCATCTGGAAAATTAAAAACAACTGCTGCTTTGTATAGCAAATCCAGGCAGATCAGCATCAACACCACACAGACTGCATACACAAATGGCAGTGTGTTGTTCAGTGATATCCCAAAGTGACCTGGAGAGAAGGGGTGTTTGCTCATGTTGTTGAGCTGAGGTGAGAACAGTGTGTTTTAATTACCTGGATTTTTCCTATGTAGTTTACAGTTGAATCTCATTATTGGATAACTGCTTAATAAACTAAAAAATACAGTGTACTTACTACTACAGCAATATAGATACACTACAAGGCAAACAGTTCTGAGAACAGCAGAAGCTATTTAATATTTTGTGAATGTCATACTTTTCAGAGTCTGAAATTTGCTTCAAAAATGTTTATATGCTTTTCAGATATTTAACAATCTTCTACTACATCTTTAGACATTAAAATAATTGCTAGGAGTCCCATTTGAAGTAAATTGACATGACCATATAAATCAGAGTGATTTGGCCAGTATAAGACTTTGACCCACAGTCTTTTTCAGCAGCATACCAACTCTGGACCTTATAATGTTTTCACTGAAAAAGAACACTTCAAAGGAATTTTTGTGTGCTTAATGAAATTCAGGATGAGGCCTTCTGCAAGTAACTCTAGTGAGTAAATTTAAAATATCTTCTTCATTAAAAGGACAAACTTTCAGAGCCAGCAAATGAAAATCTGTAATTAAAACATGTTTGTTTAAAAAAAAAATGTGGAAAGGTCCTGCACAGTGAAATAATATCCTTTAGATTAGTGTTTAATTGAAAACAGTATTTACTGCTCTAGTGCATTTGATAGAGCTCTTTACTGTGTTTCTTTATGTGTAATTGTATTTTGCAACCAATTTAAAATAACTAGATGAGTGCAGTCCTTATATAAGGTGAAGATGAGTCCTTGCAAGGATATCAATGTCTACAGGGGGTTCTTTCTAACTGATATGAAAAAGTAATTTCCATTCTGCTACTTTCATGTGAGCCTTTCTGCATATAAAATGCCTTTTACATACATATATACACACATCTCCTCAGCTGAAAGGAATATTTCCTAAAAAACAATATACCCTACTCTAATACACTCTGCATCTTTAAGGAAAAGTTAGGTCATAACAGCATTGTATTGCCTTCAAAAGCATAATTCCTTTGCTTTTATACCTATAGTTCTATTAACAAGCCAGTGCTACAATTATAACAAGAAAAAAAATAGGTACAGTTCCAAGTCAGCTATGGTATTGGTAAATAGACTAAAGTATTTCCAAATTAGAAAGGGCAAATTTAGGGTTAGTAACACTTCTCCCAAAGATATTTCTTCATTAGAGGAAGAAGGAATAGGATTATTCCTTATCAGAATAAATAATGAATTCCTTAGGAGGAATTAACTGTTTTTACTAGATTTTAAGCTGTGAAGCTGTTTGACCTGGGATAGGAAAGAGCCTGTGAACTCAAAATTTGGATGCATCACTAAAAACAGTAACGAGGTTTGTTTTGGATTATTATGCTGCCTACTTCCTCATCCCACTGACCATTTCTCTTGTTGCAGCTTCAAGCAAGTTTAGGTTAGATACACTCAGATCAGTGACCCTGTCTTTCTTCATGCCCATGAAGATTAGTTTAATATGATGTGGCAGCATAATACTCTGCCACACTGGGAGAAATTCTGATACAAATCAAAGCATTTCTTGGTTAAGATACCATATTTTGAAAGGTGTTTTTAAAAGTGGGAAGAGGACCTTAGTCTGACTTGTTTACATGGGAGTGACTCAAGTTCTTTCCACGTACACCCACAACCTGATTGCACTTAGAGTATTGGCCTATTGTTATAGACAAGAGAATGTCCAACTCTCTCAAGGTTAATTGACTTCTGTTCTTTGAAATATACATGAGAAACTTTATTGACTATCTCACATCCGACCTCACCTGTCATGCAGGAGGAGAACAGTAACAGGCGAAAGGACTCCACGAAAGGATGAGAAGGACAGAGGTTGAATGCAGAGGGCTGCATTAAATTTTGCCAAAATCCTTTCTCTGCTGTTATCCTGTGTATTTTCTAATTCAACTTCTTGTGATTAGAAATAAGATCAGAGTTCTATAAAATTACCAAACTTAATATTTTTCCTAGTGCTACAGGATTTCAAGTCAACTAAAACAAACCCCCAGGAATATGCAGATAGCCCAGATTAACTTGCAAGATGAACATCTGTACATTTTAAGCTTTTACTAAGAACTGTAATTTCTTCACACACAGAAATACTTCTGTAGCATTCTGAAAGTCCACACTGGTACTGCTTTCATATATAATTACTTTATCTCAGATATTGCAATAGCAAGCCTTGAATTACCTGAATTATGTAGGGGTAAAATGACAAACTTATCAAGTTGGCCTGAAAGTATTTCTGATAGTCACATAAAGAGAGTAAATTAGACCATCTTATCATCCCTAAAAGTGATACATGTAACTTCCCCAGTTCTTTTACATTAAATTTCAGCCTTGCAACATAACTCCAGAATATGAAACTGCATCTGAAAAAAAAAGGTACCTAAATCATCTGCAAGACTTCTGTGAGGTAAGTGGTGATTCCTCTGTGACTGCTACACACAGTCTGCATACCTGGATCACAGAAGTATAGCACCTCCTGGAGATAGCTCATAAAAGAGATATCAGATGGAAACTAATTTCTAAATTGCAGTCTTCCCAGGCTAAAAATCTTCAAAGGATAGAATTAAATTTGGCTTAAATATCATACAACTTGTAGTGTTTTGAATGTTCTGACATCAAGAAAACAGCTGTAATTGTTAAACTTCAACCCACCTTGAAAGTAATTCCACATAAAACTGGAACAAAAGTTTTTTTCAGATAAAAGCAAGCAGCATTTTGTACGACACACTTTTATGTCACTTCACACAACAGCAATTATTGTTATGCTCAGATTGGAAAAAAGGTTTACCTTAGATTGCTGACACAGCCCTACCCACACAGCACATTCCCCTAAAGAGCATGTATAAGCCAAACACATGTCTAATTTTTAGCACATTCCATGACTTATGTCTCCACAATGACAAGCCTGCACAAGACACATTTTTGATGACAACGAGATAACCCCTTGTAATGCTTCCACCATGATAACTGGATTTTTGCTAAGCTTTCCATGACCAAATTACAGCTATAATGATGACACACTGCACACCACTGCCAAGCAGTATAAAGGGGCACCTGCTTACAACAGCTTGAAATGGAACTTGTCAATATGACCAGAAACATCACCAATAACTAAAGGACTGTATTTTCTGAACCTTACTTACACTGCACAGTACCTACTCAGCTTGGCAGCCTTACAGAACAAGAACTTATCTTTACACCACCCAGAACTCTGACACCAAAGCAGCGTTTTTATATTCTGATGAAATGAAAAATTCCCATCTGTATCATACAAAGGAATTCCAGTAAGACAGAACCAGTTAAGTCTCTCTGGACTACATTCAACCTCCATCTAGACTCAACACTACAGATAATCCACACACTTAACTTGTGCAAATATTCTACCTCTGTCTTTTTCATTACTCAGTTCGACAATACAAGGTTAAAAACACCAGTGTCCTACTCCCTTAAAAAAAAATCTGTCATCTCCTATGCCTTACTTGCCAGCTGTACAGAGCATTTCCCTTGTCACTAATTCTGATAGCATGACCTAATTAACTTATTTTATCTTTTGGTATAAATCAATTACAATTAAAATATAGTTTGTCAAACCTCAGTGGAGTATTGTTTCATGTTAAAAACATTTTTACTCATGAGAGAAAGTGTGATTAACTTCAATAGAAAGTTTAAAGTTCAACTTACTATGAGCAGAGGGAATCAAGCACAATTCTTCCTTTGCAGAGCGCATCAAGCTTCATCTAGGCGCAAGGAAGTTAAATGAATTAAATGGAAGGTTTTACACTGGCCATTCAGATCAGTAGTGTGTGGTGGGACCTAGGAAAAAAAAAAATATTTGCTTTGTTTTGGGTTGGTCACTTTAAAAAACTAGTGATGAACAATATCACAGAAGAATGTCCAACAGCTGAAAGGACAAAACTGCTTTTTAGGCATCATACTTTTCAAAACACATCTGAAAAATGAAACACTATATTTTCATTTCTGATGACGGATAAAGATGCACCAAGTCCAATGCTTCTTTACAGGTAAGGGATTCAGTTTCTTCGGCCATGAGCTAGCAGTAGCAGAAAAGTCTGCCAGAGCTGCCTTGTTTTAACAGAAAGAGAGGTCCACTGAAGGTGTCCTGTCCCAGCTCCTATCACTACAGGAACCATTGCAAATATTAAATACACAGTAGAGGAACCTCCCCCGCATTATATCACTATATATATTACATAAAATGTTCCAAAGAAACACGATAGTGAGGGTTAAAACAGGAAGAAGGACACACCTAGTGAAATACTACTGTAATCAATACTTTTTTGGTTATTTTTTCTCCTCCTTGGGCATTTTTGGTAACACATCCCCACTATCACAAACCACAACAGCAGCACGAATCCTGGTCTGACAGAATTCAGTGGCTGCATCAGGTATAAACAGCAGAGCAGGGTTTCTGCCACAGTGCTGCGTGGGGGAGACTGCACACCAGCCTGCGCCAGCCCAACCAGTTCTGACCAGGAGAGCAACCCACTGTGCCAGCACCACAGCCAAACGGGAGCAAGCGTGACACCAGGGGAGGGCGGGAGGACACAGGGATATCCCTGAGGACCTACCACAGCTAAGGACTGGCGAGATGCCAAATTGTGGGTTGATCATTTCTTTCCTTGTAACTGAGGAACACCAGGAAAACAATATATAACTAGGTTTTGATTTTTTAAAGTGGGAAAACTTGGATTTAGAGTCCAGTTTTTCAGCCCTGCGGCTCACTTTCTGTTCCTCTGAGCTACAAGGACCTTGCTTGGTGAGGTATCACGGTGGGTTAACCCGTGGACTGCAAGCAGAAGCCCGCCCAGCTGCTCTCCTCTCCACAACAGGGCGGGGGCCGAAAATGAGGTGCAAACCTCTGGCATTGTGATAGAGACTAGCAATTACTGGCAGGGGCAAAACAGACTTGGCTGTGGGAAATTAATTTTTTAATTAATCTGTGAGGATGCCAAGGGAGAGGTATGTTTTGAAGACAAAAAGCGAGATTTGGGAAGGGGTCGTGGTTAGGGACACAGGTAGAGGTACAGTGTGCCTGAGGGAATGACTGCCCATGGAGGACACACACTGTGGCACACACCCCTGAGGGATGGTGCTGGTACGGGGACATCAGGAACTACAGCATGGAATGCCAGCCAACTGCCCCGAACTACCGATTTTCAAGAAAAATGAGATTAAACGTGTTGTAAGAGTATTCTTCCACCTAGTTCTGACTATGAATAGATGACTTATTTGCAGCCTATGTAAAATCCATGAGAGTGCACAATCTACTTGTATGGGGATAGTATTCTGAGGACAAAAATTTGTAACTGTACCAGAAAATACTTTTTTATGGTTTAAAAGCTCAAAGGAGCTGTGATGCAGAATATGAGTGTAATGTATTTTTTTTTAGAAGTCTCAAGAAGACATCCGTACTGTTTCTGGCTTATGCCAAGATGCTATAGTTGTGGGATTTACTATTCAGGTCTAATTCTATACAATGCACAACTTCCTAAATATCTACTACACACACACACACTTAATCTCTTATACTGAACTGCTCCGCATCCCTGCAGCAGGGGCAGAACATTGCTGAGTTAATTCAAAACACTGCCAGTCCTGTGACACAAAGTACTGAGCTAGTACAAATCCCATCAGCCCATTAAAACACATTCACAAATGACTGAAGTGCACCTTTGTCCCAGCAGACTTTACACTAAATACAATATTGCCTGTTCATGCCACTTCACCTTATGTTAGATTACATATCTGCCCATCTGCGGGTGGCATAAATCATTTTTACACTTAGAAAACCTGTTCTTTGCTATGGAGAAACAGTGAAAATAAAGGATGTATATGCCACATACATATATAGTTACACACAAACATGTTCCTACAACATTTACCCTGCATACAAGTGACACCCTAGTTCCTCCCCCCAACACACTCCCTTACTCCATGTAGCTACAATTTCACACAGTAGTTCTGGCACTACTCCAACAGACTAACTCAACACAATCAGCTGACTTTAAAATTCCTCATCATCAAACTCAGGCAATTCAAAATCTAAGATCACTTGAGACACTGCCAGATACATTGTACATGAGCACAGTCTGCCCAGCTCACTCTGCCTCGAGTTTTATTAGGTGCAATGATGTTCAGCATCCTGAAACACAACACCTGAAATCCAGGTGGCTGTACTAAAAGTCAAAGTTTTTATTCCCACCAGTGAAACAGCAATGCAATAAAAAACGGGGCATCATTTGACAAATGGATTTCTGATGCAGATTTACGTTGTACTGAATAAGATCACTATATTTACCATTAGCTGGGAGGTTGTGATGATTGCTGCTATCAGAAGCTTGAAGTATCTCCTTTGTTTTTATTCTGTAAGTTTCCATGTGTATTTTATTGCACGTTTGTAAAAACTACAGCTCTAGATTAGCAAACCACAGTTTTGTTTGACCCCAGCTACCATGTAAGCTTCTAGTTTTCTCTAGTCTAAAGTACACTGAAGTATTTTTCTGCTTTCCTGCAGTTTTTAAGTAGATAATAACTCCCAAACTTCACCAGCCTTTAGCTGAAAGAAGCTTGTCACGGTGGTTGGTAGCTAATGAAGATCCTTTTAGTTTATCTTCATCAATTGTCAAATATTTGAGTCCATGAAGTGGTGTGATGAGGTACAAAGACAGATATTTGAAGGGATTTTAACTCATTTGAGCAATTACATGCTTAACTGCCCTGCGATAATCTGTCAGTCTGAGTCTTTTCTACACAGCAGAAGTGGGGAGTATTAGAATAGCTGGATTTAGAACATAAAGGCCTGGCCTGAATGGAAGAAAGGCACCAGAGAAATTAATTGCCAGTAACAAACAGCAGGACTGCTTGCAAGTTATATATCACATAGTTACCTACCAGCAGTGGTAGGAGCCAGCTGTAAAATAACATACTGAATTGTGACAAAATAGGCAATGCTATGAAATCACTGAATACCGTGAAGAATATAAACTAATGTTGGCTAATCAAGTACATCATACTACATAAATTATATAGATAGAAAAATTAAAATCTTGTATTATATAGATTTGCTGGATGTAAATTTCAATAAAGCAAACATGTTTTTAATTACAGCTCTAGGAGTTTTAAGAGGCCATCTTATAATTTATATGCCTATACTTATTTATGCATGTGTTTTTGCCATATTTGGAATATAACACTTGTATAGATTCAGTAATGGAAAACTGAGTAAAACAAAAGAGGGAAAAACTAGTTTGCATAATTATATATGTGTAATATATTATAATGTGTAATATATTTGTATATATATGTGTAATATATTATAAATGTGTAACATTTAACAAGCTGACTCTATTTTTAATATTTCAGAATTAGGAAGATCTAATGTATATCATTTATAGTGGTGTAGTTAGGGCTTTCTTTGGCCCCAGAAGTTCTTAGGGGAGCCAGGAGAAAGCTTTTATAAGAGAAGCCATCACACTTCAGGCTCAGTGCATTTTGGGCCACTGTTTCCAGTGACCTTACTGCCCTGCCCTTTTCCTTCATCTTCCTGACTGGTCCCTGATTGCCATCTCCTTACTCTATTGGTCCCCTCCCGCTTCCCACAGCCTCCTTCTCCAGTGCTGACACAGGAAGACCTCTTAAGGTAGGAAGAGTCAGCAATCTTGACCACCAGACAGCATAGCTGTGGCTCAGTGATATTATTACCAGGATTTCTACTCCATAGTGCCTTTTTCCTACACTCAAAGTATTCTGTCCAACTCTACTATTTCCTGTAGTAAGGGAATATCGGTTCCAGTTAAGGTCTATTTACAACAGAAATTATACAGGCCTTGACTTTTGCACTTTTGGGGTTGGGTTTGGGCTTTTTTTTCTTTGGAATTACACCATGCAACCAGCACAAAGAATATGGACTGAAGACTACAGCTAACAGAAGAAATGTCTGAACACACATACTGAAGCCCCTCATTGCCTCCCTGGTAACACAGACCATAAATGACGAAGCATTTTTCTATATGGAAAGGGCCATTGCATTCACATTGCTCATGTTAGTTATGGTATTTATTTTAGATGGGTTGTCTCCCTAAGATGCCAGCTCTGAGGGAGCTAGTTAGCATGGTAGCGTTAGGTACAAAGCAAAAGCCCTTCACTTCAGGGACTGTGCTTCAGTTCTGACCTAAGGTCAGAAAGGAAATAAGATAGGTAATCTCAGCTCAGTCCCTAATGACCAGTATTCCACATCACAATGCTACACATGGCTGTCAGCTTCTGCTCAGGAGAGGCCCAGGACACAGCCAGCATGGAGAACTAATTACCCTCCCATCCCAGGGAACAAATGGGCAGCCCAGCTCAGCAGGCTGAGATCACTGGCGAGGTACGGCAGCAGGCTAATAAAGTGGAGGAGTGTCACATGCATAGCTGTGGCATACAGTTCATGAGGCGCTTTATTTTTCCTTCATTAATGAGGATTTTATTTTAGGCTCACTGTATCACATTAACATATTAAAAACAGAAAGAAAGAATAGAGCCGGTTTATTCACTCAGTCTGGTGTTGCAAACATCACCTGCCTTTTGTTTTTACAGGCCTAATTCACATGGGCCAAATTAAGTCCAGACTTTTATGAGTGGGGCATAAAGGGCACAAAGAGCTGCTTCCCCCATCAGTGGAAGAAGGAACCATAAATTGGCTACTTACACTGGAGAATCCAGAGGTAGAAATTCATGCAGTGCCAGCAGCATTAGCTGGGTCAGACAGGCCACATCTGAGCTGGATGGACTAGGATGTGTTCTCATTCCTTTCCAACAATAAGGTAAGGAAACAAGTAAGGAAGCAAAGTCTTCAAAGAGCTTATGCTTAGCACTCTCCTTTTGCACCCCTGGAGCCACCACCACCCTTGGGCATTGCTGTGCACAGAAGGGTCTCCCCCTCCATGAGGCATCTGAGACTAATTAGCTCACAACCTAATATTTATTGGGATGCAACAGCTTACTGTAATTACAGCATTCACTAACTGCATACACCAAGGGGTAGGAATGCCTGGCACCAGAAACACAGGTCACTGCCAGTACATGCACACACAGGTGCTCACAACTCCATTACAACCAGCATCAACACCAGGAGAGCCAGCAGGACATTTCTTTTGTCTTAATATAGCATGGAACATACACAGAGCTTATAGCAAAACATAGAGCAGTGAGGACAAAAGAAAGGGATATCTAAAAAGCTTGTAGCTTTATGGCTGTGATAATAGCAAAAGTGTTAATTAAAAGAAAAGTAGGCAGTGAAGTAATTAGACATTTGGAAAAACAGCAGTAATTATTGCCAGAAAGTTACCTTCACACTGGAGCCACAAATCTTGCCCACGTGCACAAGCACACCAAAACAACCCCCCCCAAAAAAAAACAACAACCCACCACCTGAACCCCACTCCAACACTTCCTCAAACCTTCATGTGTGAGCATTTATACCTGTGAGTAGGCTGTGCCCCCTGCATCCCCCTATGTGGAATCCTGGGAAATGTAGTCTGTCCCATGACCCTTTTGCATGGCCTACTTTGACCACGTTAAATAATATGATTTTAAAGGGTGTTAAGTATTTACATGAGTGTGTGGGATGCTGGGGTCTTTCTCAAATAAAAAGAAACTCTGAACTTTTTTAGGTAGATGGGAATTATAAGCACATCTGTTAAAAATATGCTGGTCTGAGTAGGGAGGAAGCTAAGCCGTATTTATCTTGACCTGACTCAGACTCAGCAGTGGAAGTTTGAGATGTTTGTCTTTGCATTTAGGGCACTGACTTTCGGAGTGACACAGTACCCACTTGCCCATGTTCTCAGAAACTAATTTAGTAGTAAAGGAGGGAGACATTAAAATAACATACATTCAATGCAAATATACCAATTTACTGTATATTCACCTCCTTCCACAGGAAATGGGTTACCATATAGATTGCAGGCAGATGTTCTCTCCCTTACATGGACTGAAAACCTAATTCTTAAGAAACCCAGACTGAGGGTTACTCCCTATACTCTCAATGAAGTAGAATATACTGGGCCAAAATATGGCTTCCTAATGATGTTTTCCATTGTATTTCTGCAACACCTGGAAGGAACACAGGAAACTAAACTCTTTGTGATAAGAGTAGACTACCAAGTTTGCCTGTATATTTCATGTCTATTATATCCTAGCAGTGGCAGCATAAGAAGAATACCTGTAAGCTTTGGCAGTAATCAAGGTAAATGAATCATAGTCTTCCCACTCTTTCTGAAGAAGACAAACCATTTGCAGACTTTTCCTTCAAACTATATGTCACACAAAAATATTAAATCAGCTGGGGATTAAATCTAAGATCAGGCTAGAGTCTGCTTCATCGGAAAACAAACATCAGCAGCCTTCTTATGGCTGTGGGGAAATGTGTACAGACAGACTGCTAGACCAAAGAAGACAGGCAATGCACCCTTATGTTTTTTGTGTGTGTGTGTGTGTTTTGGTGAAAGCATGTCCTTCCACCAGAAGTATTAGGCTACTTCTTAGGTCTAGAATTAAGCTTTAATGTTAACTGCACTTGATGCAATGTCATCGAGCCACCAATAAATGCAGTAAGTTCCAAAACTGAATCACTCCTTGTTGAACCCAGTCCTGGCAGATGCTCGTGTTTTTCTGGATGAGAAACAAAACTGGCAGAATGAGGCACAGGCTGGACTTTGTGTCTCTATACCCAGTAGCAGCACTGAACTGGCATATTTAGAAATAAACAGTGATGAGACAGAGATCCAACACAAGAATGGTTCATCTCTCTCTCTGGACCGTAACTCAGAGCAGTGACCTTTACACAGTGGAAATCATAAATGGATTACAACATCATGGTCATCATTTGATAGGGAAATGGGAGGCTGGAAAGTGTGACAGTACAAACAGTTTAATTGCATAACTTTTATTTAAGCAACTGAAAACATGAGTAGTGAATGGATTTGTTTTGCCAGAAAATTCAGTAAGGATTTCACCTTACATCTTTGTAGTTTACCAGTCCTATAAACTAAAGTTTACTGACTTGCCACAGAAAATCAGACTAAAGTAGCAGGTGTATGCTCATCGCTTTAGTTTCTCTAATGAGGCCTAGTCTAATAGAGATTTTATATTAAGGCCGAGAATTTCTGACAGAAGCAAAACAATCTTCCAGTAAAACTGAAAATTATTATCATTTTCATTATCACATGGGAGCCTTAGCTGACAACTAGAACCTATCACAGACAAAAACAAAAGAGCAGGAAAGGAGTTTTCAGAATGCAGCATGTTCTATTTCAAAAAGTGACAAAGATAGCACTCCAAAAATTACATCTGCCAGAAACGTGAGAGACAGAAGTTTTGCCTGAGATCTGTTTCTTATTCTTATTAGCATCATTCCCCAGGGACAAGTAATTCTCAGTGCAATGCAAAGTTGGTAGTAGGCTAATTATAGTGAGGATTGATTAAGTTGGTAGCCAAAGTATAGTAGCTTTATATCTGAGATATCATCATAACAGAAAACCACATTAAAAGTTTGAGGAAAAAAATATATACACAGGGATTGAGAACTAGCTCCCTAGTGAAATGACATCAAAGCAGATATATATTGTATGAAAAACAACACACAAACAGAGAAATTATTCCAATTCTTTAAGGTTTCCATGTCAAAAACTTAAAATCTGAATACATTAGATGCTGCAAAAGAGAATAAAGTATTGACAGCTGTAGCTATTCCATGCAATTAAGCTCAACATGCTCCTTTTTCAGTGGCTGTTGAACAACTATGTTTTCCTTTGGAAATTTCTTCTCAGTTTCACAGGAACACTTGGCAACAAAGCACAATTTTTGAAGAAATCATTTCAGGAAATGATTCATCCCTGATTCTAGGGGAATTGCAAGAGCTAACAGGTATAAGGACTCATTAAGCCAGTCCACTGTTTTACAGTATTTCTTCGTTTTCTGCTTTTATTTCACATTTACCTGCAGTCCTGTTCTGGATCTGACATTCAAATGTGTTTTTAATTTCTAACAGTGAATCAAGATCGCTAAACTCAGACAAAAACTGAAGATTGCACATGCCTGAGTCTTGCTTCTCTACCAGGTAGAACTTGTTGGTACAACTTTTTAATTATTGTTTCTAGGTTATGCTCACTTAAACTCCCAAAGAAATAAATTATTCTCTGCACCCAATTTTGTATAGCGAAATAACTGTGAAAACTCTGGAGCCTGATTCTCTGACAGGCTTAAATACTGGTCCCAAAACAACAGTGAACTTTTTGAGGGTCTTACTTTGTAGGGAGTCATTCCAGTTGGTGCAATTGTGGAGGCCAATATTAATGCAATTATTTGAAGGCTGAATTTAAAGCATCTGCTCTGCTAGACCAGCATTATCAGACCAGCATGCTCGATGGCCAATATAACTTTAGTGTAAAGTATGAAGTGTATTTGGTTTGCTTCCATTTTAACTCTATAGCAGGTGTTGCACATGACTGTGAAAGTACAGCACTTTTAGGAAATTAGAACCTTCTACTTTGGCAAAGTCATGTCTCAGTTATTGCAGGCAACTACATCCTAGAGAACAATTTAAAAGTAGTTCACATCCCTACTTTTCACTACCAATTTTGCCCCTATCACTTCATTACTCCACTATGGCAGTTGCTCTTCCAATTTTCAGCCTGATTTGTAGCTTATTATATCCACTCTGTTCAACCTTTTTTCTCTGATCACATACTATCCCAAGTTATGAAGACCTTGGATAGTATCTAATTAAAAGAAATAATAAATAGTAAGAATATATTTGCATAGTTTACCCAAAAGTGCAGAATCTTTAATGAATAGGATACAGCCACAGGAAAATATTCCATGGGGCAGAAGGGATGCTAAGTATCACCAAACTGAATATTACAGTGTTGTTGATGTATAAATGTAGCATAAAAAAGGGTAATGCTGGCTTGTGCAGCAAAATGATATTGACACAATTAGTTCGATGCTGCTTTTAGAGTTTACAGAATGTGACCTCTGGATTTTTCATCTTCAAAGGTTACTTCTAATTAGCATCCAGTGATAATATGTTAGAGATGCTTCTTTAAAAGATATCACAGCTCTAGCAATGAGTACTGACATGGTATCTATCAAAGTCTCATGGTGCCTGCAATTCTGACAAAAGGCACTCCAAAGGACTGGCACGTATCACCTTATTTGCATTTTTGCATTTCATTATGCTCATAATTGCATACCACCACAGCAATTCTTCCCCACTATCTCCGAAAACATTATCAGCGACGTCTGAAATAAATGCTTAAATGTCAACAATTGACAAGCAAGAAAAGCTGACCTTTGCAGGATCTCATTCTTTTGAGAATTGCCCTGGTATGACTCACTCCTTAACTTTCTGTTTGTGTTTGATAACACCACAAGAACATAGTTTCTGTATGGATTGTTTTTGTGTATTGGAAATAGAGAGGAAGTCAAAAAGCTGTAAAAATACAGTCCATTTGTGCTAGCAGTCAGCTGGGATTGACTGAACATTTGCAATGACAATTCTTAAAGTCACCAAAACATTAAAGTAAGTGGACACTAACATTAGGTTACAATGGATTTTCTGTGGAATTATATGTTACATCCACATTAGTATTAATTTATCCACAATTAATGTTATGACAATGAATAAAACAGTATTTCTTCCACAAACATACTATCTGTTTTACACTTAGTAAGAAATGTTTGACAATTATAAATCACTAATCTAAGGCCAAGGGAAACTAGTCACAGCCACCTTACATATATTGCATTTACTGGCCTTCACTAGGCTGAGCTAACATTTTACTATAGTTTGTGTTTCTATCCTCATTTCAGGGCTTCATTTACCTTGATTTGCATAGCAATTTTGGTGCACATTTTTAAAAAAAAAGAAAACCCAAAACCCACTAATCAATTTTAGCTTAAAATAAATTACACCACCACAGAAATTGCTGCCACTGTCCAAAAATGCTAATCAATTCTGAAAATCTACATCATGGCTTGCATCCCAGATTTTTTCCATCCAATCCACATCAAAAAGAAATGATAGAAAATTATGTTAACATGTTCGACTGCTTGTTTGCTTGTTTTAGTTGAGGCATTGGTTATGCTTCAATGGCAAACTAATCGCCTGTTTGGAATCTCATCCAGTTTGTGTTACTTTTTGTAATGGCAATATGGAGATGCTGCAGAAGATTTCAACGTGGTCCATAGTGAAACTTTTAGATGCTCTAACAGGAGCAGTTTTTTACATGACTTTCAGAGGTATTAGTAGAAAGAAAATGAAACTGTTTTGACCAGAATTAGATGTTTTGTGGAAGGGCTTCATTTGCCTGTATTAGAGTTTGTTCTAATGAGGCAAAAAATACAACAAATTAATCTGGGGAAAAAAATAATAAAGTCAAACCTTTTAGGAGTGTCATTTTTTCAAGGCCTATAGAAGGGCATTAGTGGTTTTTTTTTTTTATGTTTCAAATGAAACAATGATTTTAAGCTGGTATTTTCATGATTTCAGCCTTTTGGTTCACTGGTAGGTTCCAGAACAGAGTGGGTTTCTTTTCACACAGCTTTCACACAGGTTCACACTTATTCCTAATTACTATCTGTTATGGTAACAAGGCTACCTGCACCTCAGTTCCCAAATTGTCTCTGTGTTGTGGCTACACCTTTTGCGAATATATGTGGACTGTTTTTTCTTTACAGTATAGCTATGTAGCTCAGTGTTCTGTAGAAACAGCTGAGCTACTTCAGGATTAATTAACCTTAGTGAATATATGCTAACAGAGCTATTGAGCTTCGGTACTGCAGCTAATCTCCATTTCATGGGTGCGTTGCTTCTAAGTGAAACAGTCTACAGATAAAGTAAGCACCAAAGGAAGGATGAATGCAACAGTATCCACAAATCTGGAAAGCAAAAGAAAAATGAAATTCACCTTTTGTTCTCTGCAATTAAAAGCATCTTATAGAGATTCATTTTCAGGGCCAGTAATGTGGTTCAGTCTATGAACTGGTCAATCCCTATTTAGAGCAGCATTAAACAGAGTTAGTAGCTCAGTGTCCATACATAGTTGTGTGCTGACTTGACTTTAAATGACCAGGATATCATCCAAGGTGACAAAGGACATGACAGTTTTAGACTTGCAGGTAAGTTACTTTCTGAGTTTTTCCTGCATGTTACCTTTACAGACAAAATGGCTCTACTCTTAGAAATAATTGGTGCATTGGATAAAATCCAAGATAGCTAATAAAAATACACTTTAAATCCTATTTTTCATGTTCTACAGCACATAAAAGAGAATTAGTCTTCCAAAACAAACCATTGGGTTGCATCAAGTCCTGAGGAACTTTCCAATTCATTGATTCACCTGGTTTGGAGCACTCGTCTTGTCTATTGTTTTAATAAACTACACAATGTCCAGATGTCTCTTAAGACTGGCCATGTGAAAAAAGGATGCACAAGCACTATATATTACATCACCCTTTCCTTGTTTGAACAGGCAAAGAAAGGTGGGAGGACAGTAGCAATAAACTTGGATTCACCAACTGTATCTGCTGTCATTATGTAGTCTGAAATACTGTAGAACTTGACAAATTTCAGTATTGCTGACCAGAATTTTCAAAAAAACTTATTACTTTTCCTACTTTAGACATTTGAAACATCACTTTTAAAAAGCACTTCAACATGATTTCCATTTTAAAATCTTCTAGACCTCATTAAGATCACATTCTTTGTTTCTGGCTGTTGAGAGAACTCGAATAAAGCTGAGACACCTCATTATAAAATATTCCACAACATGATTTAAAATGAGGCATGAAAAACTATCTATAAAAACAACTTCCCACATGGATATGATTAACAACCAAGATGGAAGCGTTTCTTGTTGTCAATAACAACTTCCAGTAATGATTAAGATGGGCTATTATAAATGGGGAAAAAAAACCACATAAAACATTCCACACATTACAAAAAAAAATCAATATTATATATGAAAAATAGAACAGGATTATTTAAAGCAATTCTTAGGTTTATGTGTTTTTTGTCCAAAGTTGGAAAATGAATCTTTTTTTCAGTTATGGTGTGTTTATTATAAAAACATTTGTCACTGTTCTTCATTGAGAGATAAAATGCTGGAAATACACAGTGCACTTATTGGACAATTTAACATGCTAGGGTCAGGCACTCTGAGACTTCACAAGTAGCACAACAAGAACAGATATTGAAGATGCTCAAAATCCAGATTACGGCTTTCAGAAGACATGGTGTATTGTTCACCCAGGTTGAAAGCTGATGTATGTTTATATACTTTAATCTTGGCTCAGATGTGAGCTACCATGTTAACAATTTTGTTGCCCGGGCTGCCCTGGCTTGGGATTTAAATAAAAACAAATTACAGGTCTTAACAGTGATAGATGGACTTCTCTTACATTTGTGTAGAGTATTTTTGCCTTAAGATTAAAGGCTTACGCATTTATCTGCATAAACTAACCCCTGGAGTAGGGTACTGCTGACATTTTCCAAGAAAAATGAATATCCTAACTTATTCCAAAGAGAAGACTTGGTATTTGTATGGCCAGAGTGACCTTTGCAAGTGCCCTTTCAGATTAGGTGCACTACATGGAAAATTGTGCTCTTACAGTACTCCATAAATCATACCTACCAATTTTCTTTAAAGGGGTATGTAAATATCAGTGTACCAGGTGGGTAAACAACACTAACCTCGTACAAATGGCTTGAAAATTGAAGAAAAGCACCTTATTTTGCTGCTGAAATTGCTTTTGAAGCCCAGCATCGTAGCTTGGGTTGTAGAATGCATGAAATGATTTGTGCACTGGGAATAGAAAATGGGTTGATGATAACCACACTCGACACAGTTCCTATGTTTCTGAGGTCTTTCGATGATCAAAGATATCATTGCTGTATATTACTTTTCTTTGCAGATCCCAAATGCATGTGAATTTCAAGTGACATACACATTATCTGCATGTTTCCAAAATGGACAGACAGCTTTTTAGTTTGTATTTCTCATTTGAGCTAGTTAATGTTTCTGGTCCAGTTTCAGTCTGAGTCTCCTTGCAATAGTTATGTAGCATTTCCATTTAATAAAAGCAAGGCGGAGAAGCTCATATGCTCAAGGAGAATAAAAGAAGTTGTAGTCTTTGAAACTGTCAAAAGTGTAGCTGAATAAGTACTGACTGAAAGTTAGAAAGTGTGTTAATTGTTGCTAAGCTATAATTGGTGATAGAAATGATTCTGAGTCAAGCAAAAAGCTCTGGTCTTAGACACATCAGTAGGCAATGTATGCATCATGGATACCAAAGCAACTTGGTGAAATGTTAAGAATCAACTTCAGATGTCATCCACACAGGATGATTTCAGTTTCACTTCTAATATTTGTAACTTTTAGTAATTCTGATGGGCTCATTTCTACACTTGTTGTCATTGTGTTGCTTATCCCACAACATTCCAGAGGGTTTTGCATGTTATCTTCAGAAAACATTGGTTACTCATTTTGTAATGGATATTATAAAAGAATTTACAGCATTCTGAGCCAAGGTCTGTAATCCTGGCCCTACATTTAAGCACTTGGGGAGAACTAATGCAACTATCTAAATTACTGGAGAATTAATTACCTTGATGACTATGAATTACAGTTTATATAAAACCGAAGATATGACTTATATTCCAAAATTTTCTGTGGCCTAGGATACAAGAATGTAGTAAGACAAAGTATCAAACAGCTACTGGCAATCCTAAATACTTTTTCAATAATTTTTAGTCTCAATTCACCTGTGCTGATAAAATTATTTGGGATCCATTTTGGTATGGCAAATGCAATAGCAAGAACGTAAAAATTATATTTCTAAAAATTTCTGGCCATATTTGTTTTATATATTCCACAGAGATGGGAGAAACTTTTGGAAGTGTGGGTTCAGCTTCAGTTGCACTGATTGATGCTCAGGCCCTCTGAGGAACAGGCTGCATGAGTCAACATATGTACCAAAACCTAGACCAAATCCTGGATAGTGCTGGAAGTATGGACCTTAACGGGGTGATTGCAATCCTATTGTAAGTAGCAGAAGCTGGGAGCAGAAATAAGATGTACATTTCTTCTGCTTGCCCACTACACAATGTTGAAATAAACAGATGAAAATTGTAATCAGTCATTTGGAAAGATGAAGTGTGAGTGAAAAATAAATTCCTTAATCCATTTTTAGCTTATGCTTAAGAAGGTGCCTTAGAGTTATATTGTATATCATCATTTCCAGTGTCCTCCTCCAAAATCCTTAAATCAGCTCAGCTCAGAGTGCCTTTGGGGCATAAGACAGAAGATGGAATTGCTCACAGGAAAGTATTTGAAGCATTTCTGAAAACAGATTTATTTTTCACAAGGGGAAATAAACCAAACAACAGAGGGATATCATCTACCTCCCAAAGACAAACAACACTGGAGGGAGAAAAGAGCTGCAAATGCTGTAAACCATGCTCAAAGCATTTCTGGTAGATTTGTTCTTACTGAGAATGGAAAAGAGATCATGGAAGAGATGAGAGTGGTGTCTGAGGACACCCCCAGCCTACAGACCTCTGAAAAATATTAGTATCTATCCCTAAGAGCTACCTCTCTGACAGCAGCAGATCACTCAGACTTGTCACCACTGGTCCACTCAACAATTTCTTCAGTGGGACGAGTTTACAGAGGAGATCCAACAACAAATCCAAAATATTTAAAGCTAGGTTTAAAAGCAGCTTGAAACACCCATAACATTTCAAGTCATAAAAGGCCACACAAATCCCCCAGAGGTAAAAACTGCCTTGTTGGGAATGTGCCACATGTTTATCAACTGTTCTCATCTCCTCGCAGCCTCTGACCTGATGTGCTCGGCAGCACTCTGCACTTCCAAGAGCCTACAGCTAGTTTGGAGAAATAGTGATACTGAATTTCTGCTTTCCATAACCAGTGTCTAAAGACATTCACTTCCTGCTGCTGCTCTGGTGTTGGTTTGGTTGTGGTTTTGGGTTTTATTTGTACTTTGCATTAGACTTCTGAGAAGTTATACTGTCTCTAGTGCACTGCAAGGGAAAATTTTGTGAACAATTAAATTACTTTGCAGTTAACAGACAGAGGAGCTGTCACAAGTTAGGTCTTCCACTCCATCTAGAATATAAGGATGTAGAATTTCTTTAAGATTAAATCAGAGACAAGAGTATTTTAATGAGGGACAGCACAATGCTATTTCGTTATGATAAAACTATGTGATACATTTAAAGAAACTATTTAATCCTCAGAACCTTTTGTTAATGGAAGTCTCGGTTCTCTTCTATGTGTTACACTGATGCTGATTTAAGACAAGACCACAAATAATTAAATTCAATACAAAGACTCATATTAGCATCCGGAAACTTGCACCATTTCATCTAGCTCCAAAAAGCCTCATTATAACAGAGAAGTGAATTACCCTTGACTTTAAGAGTCATGAGGAAACACCTGAGAAAAACTCCATATTGTAGGAAAAGGAATAGTTTGTGTTTGTTTCTGCAGTGCATATGTGAATTAGGTACTTTGGGGGCCTATTAAAATCCACTGATGTTTGTATACTTTAGCAACTGAGATGTTTTTGCAAATTCCCACCTTTAACAAACATGTTAATGATGTAATTTTCAAAGGAGCTTGTGGATTTTACAGAGATGAGTTTAGTTATTGGTAGATTCAGATTTACTCTCAAGTTGTTGAGAGTTCAATGTGATTACTCTGAGGTATAAAAAGTAAGCGAGTACAAACACGTTTAGAGGCTCAAGGCTTAAAACATCCCACGATTTGGAGGCAGGCATATTAATATTTTCAAGGTGACTTCTTGATATTAGAAGCATATTATAAGACAAAACAATGATGGAGAGACTATGGAAAACATGTTACTTCTCCAGTGGGACTGGAAATAAAGTTATTATTAATTATCCATTTTTGCCTAGGAGGAGCTGCATCGTATCAGGCTACAAAAAGATACTTTATCTACACAACCTAAGGCCTAATCCAGTTTTTAGAGAAATCACCAATTTCACCATAACGTATGGACCTGAAGCCTGCATTTAGCTTTCACAAAATCATCAATTAAAAAGAACATCCACTGGCACAAAAACCATCTGAAGTGTTCTATGCAAATACCTTGGAAAGATAGAACTTGTTTTCTGTTTACTGAAGACCCAAAACATCACATGACCCTGTATCTACTTGCGCAACAGGAATAAAAAAAAAGATAATTGTATTTGACAGGCACTGCTAATAATGAAAATGTTTTTAAATGTAAGCTCTAGCTGTGTACCAATCACTGCCTAATCAGGGTTATGCTTTTCAAATTATATTGTGTCTTCTTTCACCTCCCGCCTATTATGTGAAATAAAAAGAGAAGTGCTTAAGCAAATCCTTGATCTGTTCACATATATTTTTAATATTAATATGTCATAGCAGTGGCAATAATGATATTAGGCAAATGACGGAATTCTCCCCCCAGCTGGACATGTTAATTGAGAAGCCAAATTTTAGAGGCAAAGTTCACGTCTGTGCAGATGGCAGGACAATGCCGGATGGCAGGCCTAGGTCAGTGTCAATCCCAAACCGTACTTTAATGGCTCACTTCTCTGCTTTCTCAACGTCAGCTGGTCCCTGTGGGGTGTATAAGTTGGGGAAGTCTGTCTCTGCATTTTTTTCTGCCCTTGACTCTGGTGCAATAATTTCATGCAGAGAAGATGCTCCTATGTGTGATAGTAAAAAAAAGAAAAAAGGGAATTTACGCTGAGGAGCTCGAATGAGAGAGATGGTTCCAATGTTGCCTTTAGAGATAACGTAGCTGCATCAAACTCATACTATACTCTTGCTCACACAGGGCTTCATCCAAAGTTTGCTAACATCATCCCCATTAAAACCAGGCACTTGATATTTCCTTAGTTTTAATAATTATTTAGGGGTGGTGGGAGTGGAGGGGGATGGTGCTGTGGTGGTGGTTTTTGTCTTTATTTGCCTTTATACTGAAGCCACTTAATATTTAGACCAGGCACTCTGGTCAGTTTTCAAGATGTTTTATTCTGCTGCAGGCATATAAAGGTATTTTGCCCTTTGTCAATAGGTGCTGAGTATTGTTCACATTTATACAGTATTATATTATCTCCTTTAACGTGATCTGTGAATCAAAAGATGAATGTGTATACCTGTATATTTAGAGAGATATATAGCTATACGGTGTCACAAAAAGATTTTAATAGTTTCAGTTTCCTAAGTGATATGATTATTTATTATCTCTAATTAAAATGCAGAGCTTGGCTTTCTGCAGAAGACTAGATGAAAAGCCTTTTTAATGAAAAGAGCAACTATGAGCTCTAAATTTCTTTATGGAAGAGATAACTTATGTAATCACTGGTAACCTTTTTCAAGAATATTATCTCACTATTTATAAAACAATACCTTCTTTACTTTAGAAATTCCCATTTACATATGAAAAAGAGCTTTATTTATTGATGCCTTTGACGGATGTGCATTCCTCTTTCAGGAATACTCTCTTTTCCCAGTCTTACATATGCCAGAGCAACTACTTTCCTTTTGACATTACCCACAGTGATCTTTTAAAACAATTCTCTCTTTGAATTATCAATAAACACAAAATTAGTTCATTCTTCAACTAAAATCATGTTCTATTTCCTCAATTTATAATACTATATTTAAAATGTTTTCCAATCTTACATAGAATGCAACTTTTAACCACTAGAAGCAGGTGAGAACAAAGGAAAAAACATTTTAATTTTCCATTCTTATTGTAAGAAACCCTTTCTCTAACATGTGCCCTAAAACACACGCACTAAACATTTTTAGGTTTTATAAATTAAACTACTCCTGCATCAGGAAGATATAAGCAACAAAGCACTGAATGTACATATCATTAAAACTTACCCACATCTACATTAAAAATTAATTATAAACTCATATATTAACTGGACTTCTTGAATTTTTATGTTGATACATTTTCCCTTCTATTTCTAAACAAGGCAGAGTTCCTATCATTTATGGAAAAAATATTAAAATATTTAAATGCTCTACAGACTAGTAACTTTCCCATATTTATATTACTTCCAAGATATCAGTGATCCAATTCTGACCCACCTTAAACACTGCTAACATAATTTTCTGCTAAATGTACAGTGAAAATGGGAAGTGAACTGGTTTTATATTAATACAAACATAAAGTGTGTCATAGTGCAGATTAATGTGTGGCCAAACATCTCACGGAGATTTCACAACTATATAAGGTTCAATTCAAAGCTTGCTGTGGTCAAAGGAAAGACTTCCACTGATTCTAACGGGCTTTCAGTCAACATCTCAACTATGCGTATTTTTCCATGAAATGGAAAAATTCATCATCTGTGGAATTGCCTGGTATGACTGAGGGCAGCAAATGAGTTTAGTGATGCTGCATTTGTGTAAATCAGGGTAAAATTTGACCTTGTATACTGACAGATAGGAAAAGAACTGGGTGAAGTGTTTAGTTAAAGATCTCTTCTGTGTAGTAACCATTTGGTTTTGTATTTCACTAATTAAAGCAAGAACATTCAAATAAACATCATTTTAGAACTCATTTACTGTCTACAGTCTTTGTTTTGTAATGTTTTACTGGCTATTGATTATCTTTCGACTTACCTATTCCTTCAAACCAATGCCTCACCATAAGTAATTCCATTTCTTTTCTCCAGAAAAGAAGCCACCAATTTTGTCGAAGGACACAGTACCAGCCAGCACATATTTTCTGTAACAAACTCCTAGGTATATGACTAACGTTTTTCTGGACCTCTTCTGTAGGCCTCTCTGTGCATAAATACAAATATATAAACAAAGTACATATGTTTTCAAATACTCCATGATACGATCTAGCCAATTGTATCAGGTTTAATCTGACAGCTAATCTAGTCAGGGAATGAAAAATAATAATCTATGTAAATCAGTTTAAACTTGGACAGTCAATCTGAATGACACTGTACACAGGAAACTATTTATTGATCAAACATTTAATACTGTTTTGCAGGCAGCAGATGGGTTTATATTAAGTAGCCTTTAATTTCATTCACAATATTGTTAGCTAGATTTTATTCTACTAATGAAAATATAACCATATATCTTCTGGAAGAACAACCTGGAAAACAGATAGAAAGAGTGCAGAGTAACATAGCAAGACGGTCATCAAGTGAACAGAAAATAAATACAATTAACATTTAATTTTGGAAGTATTTAGATAGACAATATTTTTATTTCTTCTTCATATGGTTAAAAAACACATAAGTGCATATTCAAAATTAAGATACAGCTTTTAGAAATCATTCTGCATACATGGGGAAAGACAGACATGATACAATGCCCCAGCAGTCAATAAAATCCCCTCTAACTCTAGTGGGCTTTAGATCGGTATTAAAATTACTTGATTTTCAGAATGGGCAACACGTAACTGATTCATATAGAGCTGTATGTCTTTCAAAGTACAAAGCTTCCACTAACTCCAAGCAAGTCTTGCTTCAATTGTTCTTAATTTTATTACCAATCCTCATCCAATTTGTCTAATTTTCTTCTCCTATTAGCACTACTAAAGGTTATATTCAACCCCTACACCTATAAACTCTCTTCATAATTTTCTTTAAAGGCAAGATGTAAAAGATGGACTTTTCATAGGACCATTAAACTTACACTTACAAATGCCTACCTTACTCATGCAGATTGCCTTCATGAAGGGACAGGAGCTTACTATGTGCATACATTGCTAGATGGTGTATAAAGTCAGCTATAAGTAGGCATGTATACATAATGTGACCATGTAAGCTCAAAAATTTCTATTTAGTAAATTATGCTTGTCTGTTATGGGTCTTCTATTTTCTGTAATAATTCACATTCCACTACTTTTTGTGATTAAAGTCTGAAGGAAAAAAAAAAGTTAATTTAGTTAGGAAGAATCCATGTGCTGAAACTACTCAGGTTTGCGTTAATCTTGGATGTTGCAGATTTATAAAATCACGCCATAAAAGCTGAAGAAGGAAAAGGAAATCCAGAGAAATTCAGACCATTCTTTCCATTTGTGACTCAGATAACAGTCTTAATATTTGACAACATCAGTTACATTTCAGCCTTTTCTTTTTCTGTTCCAGTTACTCTTGGCAACTATATTGACCATTAATGTAGTTTCTGCATTATTTCCAATGGGAAATCCTTGGCATCAGAGGATTCATTTTCGTCTTTGTCTTCCCTTAGTAATAGGAAATAAATTTTACCTAGTCATTGTCCTACTCAAGGCAAATAAAGAAACTATATCTGCTGACGAGCCATTATTATCACAGTCAAATAGATTAACATTGATTTACTGTAGGTAAGAGCTGTTGAAGGGTCCGTTCTGTATGTGCTCTGTAGCAGCATGATTATTTACTGTAAACCTACCCTCTGATTTTCTCCTTAGGCTAGTATTGTTATTATTAAAGCTAATTCACATGAAATTATGGTAGCTCTCCTGGTCTACAGTCCTTGGTCAGAGACCTAAGCAGGTGTTTGCTTAATAATTTGGTCAAAGATCAGTGAGTTAAAGGTTAGGCCATAGAGGGGAAGAATAGAGAGGTCAGAGCACTTGCAGGAGGGGTCTGAGACTTGATCTTCCTGAGTCTGGAATGGTCGAACCTCAAGGTCACCCATTAGTGATCTTGCTTTAACGGACTGTGAGATGTCGACCATAAATTCACCGTGCCAGCACCTTTAACCCTATTAATACTTTGACTACTAGAAATAAAAGCAAAGACCCAGAAGGAACCAGCCCATGGAGAATTATTCACAAAGTGTCTATGAGATTAAATTTATCTAATAAAGCTTACAACTCTCAATACAGTGCTCCAAGAAAAAAAACTTTTCTTCATTTTACCCTACAGAGATTCATTACATTCTATATCAAGATGATAAAGACCCTTCACACCCAACATGTAAATGTGTGTCACAGTGCCTAAATATAAACATATATTTTACAACATATGATTTTCTCACATAATAGAAGTAGAAATTAGTGAAATCTGAAATAAAAATGAGCCATTAGTTTCCAAAACTTGTACCTGTCCATATATGTGTAGTCAGATTTTTTTTTAACGAACATCCAGAATTAGAGTCTAGTACATAATAAGTAGTCTGCCTAAAAAAAGTGGACATGTTTTCACCTTGTTGGAGTCAGTAGCTATGTTTTGGTGGTCAAGCATTTTCACATGTAGAAATACAGTATCACAAAGCTGTCAATTCAGGAAAATGATACAGTCTGCTTGGGAGTTTCACCTAGGAAAGTGCTTCTTTCCTTCTGCTCTCTGACACCACTTGAAGGTTGAAGAGTTTTTACTTGCTGAATCAATCTGGAGTTGCAGGGATTCAGATATTCTTAGTATCTTAGAACAAAGCAATTCAGTCAGTTTCATATCATTTCAGCTCATGGATATGTGAAGCTGCGTATTATCACCATACACCACAATTCCTTTCGGGGCATCCCACACATCCAGATCCTGAGAACACCATCTTTTGCTCTGTCCTGGATTTCCTGGACTGCACAGAACCAGAGTGAGTTTTATTACTAAGAGAAATTGTGTTATAGACAAGCACAGCACTCTTCAGGACAGATAAAGGTCCTAGTTTATCTAGAAGAGATTATAATCTAGATTAGAGCCAGAACAGTACATGGAAACTGTTCACATAGAGGAGATATAAAGGGGTAGCTGATGGAGGGATTTCTCAGCCATTTCAGAAATCAGGGTATTTGACCAGTAAGAGAAATAACGTCACAGGCCAGGTTAGGAAAATGTTTACTGCTATTATGATCTGGTGGCCATGGGACAATGAGACAAAGACAATGAACTCCTTCCCCAGAGAGTTCCCAGGGACTCTTGGCAGCAGTTCCTTCCATTGCAGGATGAGGACATAAGGAACTTACAGGCATCAAAGTATCATGAAAGGGAGCAGAAGGGTAGGAAGGGTGAGACATAAAGGAACCATCCACTTGAGATAAATGAAGACATCACAGCAGAGTAAAAAGAGATAACAACAGACAGTTAGGTGCAGAGTGCTAATTGGGAGTCTGAACTGAATCAGTGGCCCCAGCCCAACATTAATGAAATATTCATAGACGGCCACACAACACACTGTCAGTAAAGGACAGGTTGTTTGCCTTTTAGTGATGAGAATTTTACTATATCACTGTCCCCTTCTTTTCCCCACCCTGGCAAGTCTGTGACTGTAGGAAGGAAAGCCATACAGTTGTTGTAAAGTGCATTTTCTCCATGAAAATTTCATACCAGATACATTGGCTATCCAGGAATTAAAAACAAAACAAAAAAACCCAAAACAAAACTATATCATCTATAAAGGCCAACCACATAGGAAATTGAGGTGGCCTGACATTTCATTGATACTTTCCTTTAACTTCTGTCTCTTAAATGACTTTTAACAGATTTTTTGTTTCCATGTCTTTCAATCTAATGAAACCTCTGCAAATATCTGAATAGAAAGAATTTTTGCCCTGTGGACAGAAGGGAGCATAGTGTTTCAATGGAAAAGTAGCTCTCCTATGGATAAGCACTTGTAGTATTTCAAACTGAGAAACTAACCCTGACAGAGGCTGTCATCTCTCATGTGGTACAAAGTGCCCACAACTCCCACAAAGATCAACAGGTTCTGGGCTCCATCCAGAGCCCCTCAGAAGCGAGCCCTTCATCCAGAATACTTGGCTTCAATTCATATCACTTGAACTCACATTGTTCAGATGAGCTTAAATCTTTATGTAAACTGTTTGCTCAATTGTACTGCATACCGTGCATGCTGCTGTGTGCACCTGTTTGTTTTGATCACAAGCACAATAGGATATTTTGTGGGTTGAAATCATCCATTGTAACAAAACAGTCTTTTTTTTAATTAAAAACAATTCTGGAAATGAAGACACAATAAGAATATGTACAAAAAATCCTTTCATAACGATTGAAAAGTAAAATGTGTCAAAATATTTTTAGAACCTCGCGAGTATTTTGGTGACACGAAGTCAGTTTTCAGAGAGAAGTTCTGTTTTAAATGGGCATAAGCTTCTGTCTTTTAAATGATCTCTAAAAGATGCCCTAAGTAAATTATTAAAGTTTTAATCATTCTGTTTCAAAAATAAAATAATTACCAAAGGAACTGCATACTTACTGTCTTCCACATTCTGCTTGCTAATTAGGAATGAAATGCACTTTAAAAAAAATCTGATCAGGAAATAAGAATTCCAGTCTACTTAATCAGTATGGGTTGGAATCCATTCACAGAAAACTGTACCTCTCATGTTGAGCTTTCATTAATTAAAAGAGTAATAACATACGCAAAGCCGAAGCTGTAAGACAGGCTGCCCATGTTCATCTTTAACATGAAGTCTTGTACTCTGTGATTTTTGTTTCTAACTGCCTGCAATAAATAGTATCTTTAGCCCCCAATCTTGCAGAGAATGCAAGGTCAGAAAACCAAAGTACTTTAAGCTAGAGATAACCATGAATAATTACTTTCTAGTAACAATTTAATACACTTTGTGGCACTGTACATTTAAACGTGATTTAACACGAAAACAGAAAATTATTCATGTGGTGTGTTGTACGTGTAGGTCATAACATCCTATACAGCCACAGCAGAATAGCCATTTGGAAATTGTTGTCTATAACAAGGCCTTGAAATGGAAAACATCTTTCCAGGCATGGAGAAAGCATGACTGTGTCCCCTCTATATTATGGGCTAGACAAGCATAGTGATTTCTGAAATCTTTGAAATGGCAGAGATAAAATTTTCCCATTTTCTTAATATTCACCACTAAGGTAAAAATTAATCAAAGCCTGGAAAAGGACAGCTGAAGATCTTCATCAGTGCAGGACAGTCAGAGAGAAATTTCATTACCAGATAGGTGTCAATAGTCCAGGATGTTCCTGGTTCTGCAGGACAGAACTATCAGTACAAAGAAGCCTCTGGCTCCATCAGGGAAGGTGGATTAGCCATAACCCAGGACAGAGGTTGTTCTATAGATTTGTTGCTTGCTTTGGAGTAGAGGAGACCGGTGTTGTCTTCGAGAAACCAGTTCACTGCCCAGCACAAAAGCTTTGCCCTTTTGCCCTCTTTGCATGCAGAGCGGGGCTGCTAACATGGCAAAATTCACTCCTGGGCAGGAGGCCAGAACATGGCCTATGTACTATTAAGCCTTCAAAATAGAGTTTAAGTGGGACTTAAGTGGTGCATGAGCCTTTTGTTGGCTTTCTGCCCAGAAGTGAACTTTACCCACAGAGAATATTACACGTTGTCCATGCATTGTCTGCCATATATGGGTGCAATGTAATTCCCCTTTGTCACCCTGACAAAACGCCCAGTGTTGCTTAAACTGAGTTGCTCTAAGTGGTCCAGAGTAAATTATGCTTGCCACACATAATACAACCAAGCAAAGTACTACTAACACAGGGAGAAAATATGTCTTTATGATGAAGGAAATTTAATTTTCTCAGGACTGCCATGCCAACATGGTAAACAGTATGGGCCCTTATTATAGAAAGATGTGTTTTCTGGCATTTACATACAAAAAGCAGCATGTAGCTTTCCTGAAATCTTTATTTTGAACTTACAATCTAAGAAGAATCTAATTCTATTACTTTTATTAGCATTCTTCATATTAAAATTTAGCTTGAAGTAGTTCCACATTCCTCAGTGTGCATAATTCTATGCACATGAGCTTTTCAGATTCAATAGAACTGCACAGGCAGTAGAAATAAATTAAAACATAGTGTACATCTGTAAAGGAGCAAGGCCCGAAGTTGTACTTACATTTCTGAAAGAGAAGCTTCGCCCTTTTATATTTTTATTTCTAGTTCTATATTTTTTTTCTTTGGCACTAGGGCTGTCTCTTTCCCAATTGACTCATTTTCCTTTCAGAGTTCTTTAGATAGGTTACTAAGAAGGTTAGAGAAGACAAGAAACAAAGGTTTAATGACTTGGAAAAATATGCACAATACAATAGAAATACCCACATCCTGGACATTTCCCAGCCTGATACAGTCGTAGCTGGAAAAAGGATGACGGGGAGGAAAGCAGAATCGGGAACAGAAATATCAGATGGACTGGAAGGAATAATAAATCATAATTTGCTATTGTAAATTCTACTGGCAGCTCTTAAAATGACCACAAGTAGTCTCTCTGATATATAGTGAAAGGATCCAGAACTGCTGACAGGTTTGTGTATACCAAACTGATTAACACTTTATATTACATAGACTATTAGGGGCTTTGAATTTGAATTCCTACACTGCTCTTACTTCGAAGCAAGCAGCTGTATTTTATTTTTTTTTTTGTGATGATACTTTCTGTAAACGGCATGTGGAACTTGATTACAATTCATTTTTATTTAGTTAGCAGATGGCTTCCAGCAGCAAATCCTTAAAAGTTTCCTCATTTATAAATTATGAAGTGGCTGACCTAAGTTAAACCAATTAGTAACTTTCCTTTATCATTTTTCCAGGTGCTTTCTTTATTAGGAGATATCAATCAACTGCAGGGCAGTAAACATGCTAGTTCTGGTATTTGTGGAATGCTCAGATCATCAATTGAAGTACATGCAGTTCAAATCTGAAATATTAGCAGTTCAAAAATCCATTAAGATCACTATCAGATGAGTTGTTATAATACCCATATTGAAATGTGTTGCACAGAATCAGCATGTGACACCTTGGAACTGAAAGAAGAAAATATTTCCTGTTACTACAATGTTCATACAAAAACTCTAGATTGCATTCAGTGGGCAAGATAAAAAGTGTTTCACCTGGAAAATATTCCTTTTCAGTAATACCATCTTCATTAAAAATGTTCAGATTAGTTTCAGATTAGTTTCCTCAGCTGTTCTGTATCTCCAGATACAGAAAGTAGAGAAAATGCTTCAGGATGAAAGTGTTCCTGTGCAGTGCAAGTGAAGAGTGATTCATTTATTTGTTTAAAACAGACAAATGTTTTACCTTGTTTCTACAACAAGGATCTTTCAAGAAGACGCCAGTCTTAGTTTCAAAACAAAAAACAAAGCCACATTATTTGAAATTATGTGCATGACTTGCACTTTTAACCCCTCAAAATTAGGAACAAGGGATGTGATTCTATCAGTATTTCTGCATAACTGTATCACATTTGTAGTATGAAAATTTCAACTATCTTTCCAATTACATCGGAGTGGAATGCAGTCACTAGATTTTATATCAAGTAGAAAGGAAAATAATCTGTGTATTTTCTGAACTGAGAAATATAAGAAAATAACAAAATCCCGATTCTGTAAATCTACACAATCAGGTAAAACTTCAGATCATACAAGTGGGATCCTGGCAGGACCAGGCCAAATATTCACCAGAAATGGTGATGTAATAAATTCATGTTTTGGAAAAAGGCAGGTTAAAATGATAAATGTCAAATATTAGTAGTTCTTTTTAAAAAGGCATCTCCCCTGACACTTCACCCTCATCCCTTGCTCTCCCCTCCACAGATGGCAACGAGGTGCACAGTAAAAGAAATTAAGATGGTAGTGTGTTGACAGGAGCAAGGACACTCCAGTTTTCATCCCTGCAGACAACAGAAATGACATCACGTCTCCTCAAACTGACACATTAATAAATTTAGTATCACCTGAACTTTTCTGGAAAAGAGAACCTTTTACATCAGCAAGTTATCTGGTGTCAGTAATAATAGGATTCTGTATCATATTCTGCTCCATATATGATGGCAGAATTACCTTTTGGGCCCTAACACGTTGACAGGGGTTCATTTTGCTTCCTCTTTTAATGACATCTCCTTTGCAGGTGAACTGCAGATGTAATGACTTCCTCTTTTGCTTCTGAATACTCCCGAAATGTCATCATGACCCAAGACATCTCAATCTGGCTTAATGCAAACGGGAAGCAAAGGGTTTTTAAAGGTGAAACTGATCTTGCTAATGAAGAAGTATCACTCTTCATCTGGACAGGGAGCACAAAGCTTGTTAGATCGAGCTAGGTGAATGTCACAGGTTAGAGTTCAAGCATAACACAGAATTGTGACTAAAGATGTTATCTTCTATTTGTGTAGAGATACACAATAAAAACAAAGTAATATAAGTCTAAATTCTAAGTATTTTGGAACCACCCAACAAGATATGAAATAAACCTTTGCTGGAGAGATATTGAGGACCTTAATCATGAAAACTTCAAACATTTTTTTTTAAAGACAATAATCATGTAAGATTGTGTATGGGAAAAAAGACAAGGAATAAACAGCAAAGGGAGGATATTGGATGCTAGTGTAGCTCCAAGCTGAAGAATTCATGCAAAAGTCTCTGATTTGTATGTTTAGTTACAGCATTTCAGATGGTAAAAATGCATTTGCCACTAAATTGGATTATTCCCAAAGCATATACATATATATTCTTAATGCACAAGAGAGCCAATTAGGAGGCTCAAGTAACGTGAGGGCTGTTTTTCAGTGCAAATGGAAAGCATTTTGCCCTTCAGATGTGTAGAGGGTTCCCTGAAGCCATTTCTGGGAAGAAAAAAACCCAAACAAACAAGCAAACCAACCAACTAACCACCTTACATAAGTCCCAAACACAGCCAGGTTGCCCTCGCTGGCAGAAAGCTGGCCTACCTGTACTGCCTGCTCATCATAAGTCTTGCAGGAGATGGCAGTCCTCTCGTGTGGAAGCCTGACTAGCCATGGAAAGCAAGCATTACCCTCCTAAGCCTTTGGTGACTTGCATAGAAATGGCACTGGTAATAAAATTTAGCTTGTCTCTTTGCAGATGTTTCTTACATGTTTAATTCATTTAATAATGTTTTGTTTACAGTGCAGGTCCTGGTGATACTCTTCTATTTAAAGCAGCCCACAGTTTGCAGGATGTCTCAGATGGACACATTGTGTGAATGGGCCCAGATTGAAGAAATTGTTCAATGATTCACCAAGAGAAAATAAAAAACAAAAGCCTACTGGATTCGAAGGCTTGTCTGATTCAGGGAACATTTTAAAAACACCACATGAATATTTTAAGTGCCAAAACTGAAATGGTGATTTGAAAATAAAGGCTCAGATTTTCAAAGGAATATTTGCACCATACCTGCAACCGTCCTGTCTGCTTGAAGAAAGCTATTATTTTTAATACAAAGGTATCATTTAGATGGTCTGATTTAAGTTTTTGATCAGGGTTTTTTTTTTCACAGAAAAAAGCAGAATGTTTTGCAATGTATTTTACTTTAGCCACACTGGCCTATAAGAGCTTTTTCATTATTTACTTCTCCTTATTTCCTGAAGATGAATATAAAAATATGGAGCATTAAACCAATAAAAAGATTGACTGTTTTTTTTTTAAACTGTATCTATGACTAAATACAATGATCACACTCTCTGACTGAAGTCCATGAAGATCCTTAGACAGAAGATACTGTGTAAATCAAACTACATCATAGTAAATTTTACCCAAAACAACAAAGTCAGTATTTACATTAAAAGCAAAAAATTCATTGTGTGTTAAATCTCAATCCTAAATGACTCAGATGGACAAAATGGAGCAACCAGAGGTTACGCTCCATAGCAGCGGGTCAACTTTGCAAAAACTATTCAGCAAAGTTCCCAAGAGGTCACCACAAAAAATGACAGAGGTGAAAGAACAGTGGGTTCAAGAATCAAAACTCAATTATGGAGCCCAGAAATCTTCTGGTTGACTTTTCCATGCTGTCTAGATTTTTAAAAAATGCCTTAAAATATATCAGAATCTCATTCAAGCACTGTAATTCCGTATTACACAACTGGAAACAAAGAATGGCATTTATGCAACAGTGAAAACTTCCAGGCCACGCATCATGCAGCGGACTGACGCTAAGATTGTTTGCTGGAGAACGGCCTTTATTCATTCTACATCAATGCATGCTATAGAACAGCTGATAAGCTTGCATGTTGAACTCTAAAGTTGTTATTCAAGTTGCTTTCCAATAAAAAAGGTGGTTGAATACAAGATTTGATTATCTAATACCCGATACAACACAGAAAATCCAGTACCTTCTTTCCCACTTGTCTGTGGCAGAGAAATTGGCTAATGAGTTTAATCCACTTACCTTGAAAGAAAAAGTAAAGTATTTGCAAATAAGTTTAAATAAATTTTCAATTTAAAAATATTATGAGTCACGGCCTCTATGTTATTTTAGGAAAAACAAGCAATTACACTTAGTTCTAACAGGTGGAATAATGACTTTTTCACCTGTCAACTGACAGCTTAAAATTCCCACACATGTAGACCATTTCTGTTTCATCTTTTCTTTGAATTTCAGCTGCTTTGCTTTTCAATGCCTGTGCTTTGCTGGTGTCTCCTTTGTGTCTGAAACTCTCACACTGAGTTCCGCCTCTTTGGTGCTGGGCTTTCTTTTCACAGTGACATTTCAACATAAACAGTCAATATTCATTACCTCAAAGGAGACTTCCCTCCTATTGCTGACCAATTAAATACCAGCTGAGTTAGGCAGACAAAGGTAAAGAAGCTGTAACACAAGACTGGCTTGGAGTATATTTCTTCTTCCCTCAACAGGGAAAAAAAAATTTTCAAAATAAAGAATTGATGATATTGGGAAAATCCTAAGCAGAGCAAAACAGTTTCTTCAGAAGTTATGCTCCTCCTTTTGATCTTGCATGGTCCTTTCCTAGTGTTATTTAGTCTGTAGATGAGAATAGAAAAGTTGCATGTGTATCACAGGGACAAAGACACATCACAGGTATTCCTCTACGATCCTAACTTTGATGAAATAACAAGAATACAACAACAAAAAAAAAAAATCTAATGTTTGATGCCAAGAGAAAGGGCTTTTCCCTTTTCATTTCTGAGATGTGAATAAGATTCATATGTGGTTTGAATGTTATTGTATTACACACAGTTCAGCAAAGACTGCTTCAACTTGTATTATGTAAGGTTCAACTCTGAGAAGGAAAATGCCCACCTAAATAGATCATGAGCAGGGGTGAGGAGGTGCACTAAACTTATGGCTGTTGAGAACAGCCTGCTCACAGACCACCTGGAGGCTCATAAGCCTCCTTCTCTTCCACAGGATGGGAGGGGATGGGCATCAGTAGCATTCACTGTCTCCAAAACTAGGCACAGCCTTCAGGGGAAGGAACAGCTCTACTCATGCCAGTGTAATTCAAGCATTCGCATAGTTTCACCTGCAAAGTGCAGGAGCACTGAATCATAAAAATACCTAGCTGAAAAGAACTTGGAGAGATCATCTATACTGCATACCTGCCTCAAGGCAAGATCAGACACCTGAACTATTCCTGACACATGTTTGTCCGACCTCCTCTTGAAAACCTCCAGCAGCAGAGGCTCTATACTGCCCTTGGCAATCCATACTTGTGCTTTACTCTTGCCTGCAAGTTCTCCTTACCATCTAAATAACATCCTTTTTGCTGTGAATAATGCCTGCACAAACCCAAATTTGCACATACCCAAGTAGAATCCAAGGAGAAGACAAGTGATGTTTTGGCCCATAATGTTTTCCAAAGACTTTAGGCGTATGCAATAGGTGTTGGGTGATGAGGATGTTCAGAGAAAAATAATAAAAAAAAAAAAACAAACATCAACAGTAATGATTTATAATCTAAAACAATGTAGAAACTTAATTATTTTTCTTAAGAAATGTATTAGAATAAGCTAGCAAAGAAAATGAAACAGTTTGGAATACAAGGGCACAAAGATCAGCAGCAAATGTGATGCTAACAAAACCGAGTCTGAAATCAAAGGACTTGATTGTTCAGTACAATGATCAGGCTGAATTGTCACAGTCTGAAATAGCGTGTTTAATGATATAAAATAGTTCTTGCATTTTTACATGAACGTACATGGATTTTTTTTTTCCCTTCTTGTGAAATAGAGAGGGATTTCTATAGCACAAAAGGGCCCAATCCCACAGCCTACCCTCAGTGGGAGGTTTGCTTAACCAAGAAATGCAATGTCAGGCTTTCTCAGAGGATAAAAACAATACAAAGAATCGGTATAGATGCTTTATGTAAAGGTAACAGCTTGAATATCTGAAAGCATCCAAATGATTTTTACTTAAATGGATGTGACATCGCCAAGAAAGAAACTTTATCCTCATGAGAGATCTTTATTAGCCAGGGTACTTAACCCTAAAGATGAGGAGAATTTAATAATCACAGGGTTGTTTTCTCCCTCTTTCTTTCATTTGTGCAACCAGCAGCTAGAGGGCACAAAAGAATGCTTTTACCTTATGATCCATCATATAAAAGAGCTCTACAGACTGAATAAACAAAAAAGGAATCAGTGCTAATATCATAGCATATTACATATTTTGTTTAGATTCTTAATCTGTATTCTCCTTCACAAGAAGCAGTAGCAATTCAGAGAGACAATGGCATGACAGTGCAGGAGACTAATCAAAGACCTTTATCCCACTAAGAATATGTATTTAAACCCCAGAACATAGCAGGTATTTCACACTGCATACACTCTCTGTGGATATGGTCATCATTACTTGCCTTAACTGTTTTGCAAAGCTCTTTGTTTAAAACTAATATAAACACGTATTTAACCTCCTTCATTCTTACATCTTAAATATTAATGCTGGCTGTGATTCTGCATTAATAACAGCTATTATTTTTGCATTAATAAGGAGCTTACAAGAATAAACATGGAAGTCATAGTGCAGTCTTCCTGTCAATTAAAGAGAGAGTCAGTTGTAGTTGCAGAGTGCTTTATCTTATCATTTCACTCAGGACATTCCCAGGTTCATGGATCTGATCTGAACAGCTCCAGTGATAATAAACATGTAAGTACACAGAAAACCATCATGGCAAGAAAGCCACAAAGGAGGTTATCAGTGAGTTGCCAGTTTTGGAATCCCTCACTCTGGAAAGAGCATTATCACCATAAATGAGGTCATTTATGTGGACAGTGTGAGCACAGAGCTTGACATTTTTCCACCAGAAATCCTAATAAACCCAGGAGGGGTCACATCTGTTGCTGTACTATAAACCAGGGTGGACCTTAATAGCAACGTGTGTATTTGTATGTGTGTGTATATATACATATAGTTAAAAAGCAAAGCAAAACAAAGACCCTTTCCCTTCACCCCTAATGAACTGCACCAACCCCTTAGGCTGAAATGACTTGGATCCGGGTAGAGTGCCATTTGCCAAATTGTAAATTGCCTACATTTATTTTGGGAGTGCACTAAACAGAGTGCTAATTGCCTTGTTTAGCACTTTCCCTTCTTTCATTTGCACTGGTGTAAAATCTTAGTAAATTAACTCAGGATTTTATTATGTAGGTAGCATTTGAACAACTGAATCAGTGAGAAAGCAGCATCAAAGGACTGATAAAAGAGGAGTTGACTCTACCCAGAATGCCATTTATATGTCCCTTGAATTAAAAAGGATGAAATTAACTTTTAATCCTTTTGCTTTTCATATAGCTGATCTTAACATAACATGTATTACTCAGTCATTTTATTTGCATTTACTCATTTAAAAATGTTAATAACTGTGGTTGCAAGCTTGCTGTATGGGAATGTGCAGTTGCTTGTATTCATATACATAAGTGTGTAGGATTCCTTAGTAATTTTTTTGAACTGCAGCCAAACACAGACTCGAGGCTTCTGTTTATTGTCAAAGAGAACACCCTGAAGAGCAATTCCCATCTAACTGTTCAGTGGGCTATGCAAAATTAGCTGGTGGTCTCACGCTTGGCCACAGCACCAGTGGTACCTTATTTTTACAGGGTCCAAAGAGAAAATGGAGGGGAAAAAAAGAAATCACCATATTCTCACCTCTACAACAATCATCTTTTCCCACAGGGAAATGAGAAAGATATTAATTATTCTGAGAACAAATTCAATAGCGTTACATATAAACAGTGTGGTTTAGCTTGAAATGTTGCACCAGCGAAATTTCCCAGTCAAAGCCAGAGGCTGCAGATTTCAGTGCACTATTTCAATGTACTATTGCTTGTGACCACAGCTTCATTACAAGGAAATGCAGGCTGAAATCCACAGAGACAACATTCAGTAGGTCTGGGATCTCTTCTGAACACACTTGCTAGACCACTGCTTTTCTTTAGGCGATGGGTTTCATCAGAGGGAAAGTATTTGAGGGGTTCTACTGCCAGAACTTTAATTTTCTTAAGTTCAGAAAAGCCAAAACCTCTGTCTTCAGATGCAGCCAAAAGACTCATAGGTACAGAAATGAGAGATAAAAGCCTGTTTATTGCTGTCAATAAAACACTGTGCTTGCCAAAATCTGATTTACCCTCTTCTCCTTTCAGTTCACTGTCCTTTCCAATCATGTATTTGCATACACAAGGAGCTCAGAATCACAATCCGTATAAAGACCGATTTACTAAATTTAGAATGAATTTGAGAAACTATTAAAAAGCAATAAGTTATGTTTTCTTAGTTTCTGATAGATTTTTAAAGGCTTACCTGGTGATTATTTCCACCTCAGTATTTCTGATTGTAATGGGACCAGAAAACACAAAGCAACTTAGTACCAAAAGTCAGCGAGTCCTGAATCCTTGGCTTCATATGTGGCTTTGAGTAAATAACTCATTATAGAATTATTTGGAAGTACACAGACTTCCACACCTTAAGGTACTTTCCAAAGCAGAAAAAAGGGATGGCTCTACAAGGCAGCTTTTTTAGTGATAGTGTTTTAGTTCAGTTTCCAGAACAGTATGGTTTGGGAGGGTTCCAGAGAAGTATCTGAACTTTTGGATGTTTCTCCCAACTGAACTGCCAAGCCTTTTGATGTAACTCTATTATTATTTAACACCTGGCTGCAGTGATGTTAAGTGCTGTGTGAATAAAATAACGTATGATTTAGTGTGTGCTGGCAACTATTTGCCAACAAAACAAATGTATTCTAATGATTCTCTGTACATAAATTTATAATAAAGGTCCAGAACCTCCGCCTTATATTACAAAGGTAAATGAAGACATGCCATATGTTTCCATGACAGCATGTGCAGGCATACTATCTGGGACCACATCTTCCTGCTTGTAAGAGTTAGTGAGTAGGGAAGAAGTAGGTTATAGATTTATTTTCGTCCGTGCAAGAATATCATGGTTAATTAGGATGTGATTTCTGCTATTCCTTTTACATTACAGGTAACGCAGAGCACTCATTCAAGCACTTGAACTCCATGATGTTCCCTGCTGATAACATATGCAATGAAAATTTAGACTCTACATCTGGAAGTTTTTCATTATAATCTGAAAGTGTTTAAAGTATTGAAGAACAGACAAAATGGGCACTGGAGGGAAAATAGCTACAGATAGCATACAGTTTGAAGGATATAAGCACAGTCTTTCCACAAGGTGCTGCATAAATCTGGAAAAGACTCCAGATTCTGAAAAAGATCAGTGAAGAAGTGAGCTACAGAGCCCATGAAGAGGGTAAATAAATTTACTGCAGAAGAAAGATCTGGTACACAGGTTGAATAGCTCTGAAAAAGGAGTACTCAAAAGCCTAAGGAGGGGATTTTGTTTTTAACCAATCTCCAATGTTTGACCACTTTGGCCTTACAGTTTCAGGAGTATGTTTTTGATTAATTAATCTGATACTGAAAAACAAATGGAACCAAACACCTCCTTTTAAGTCCTTTGTACTTTGGTATTTAATTGGGAAAAAAAAAAACCCACACCACCAAAATAAACCCAACCCCCACCCTAACACTTAATACAGCAAAAAAAAAAAATACACAAAGGGGAACTTCCCTCTGAATAGTGAGCTACACTATATCTCACTCATGGTAAAGTCTTTCCCAAATAGTATGGCTAAAGAAGGTTCTACGTGTCAACAAATTTTGTGTTAGTCTTACTCTCAAAACAGTGTTTTTCTTAAACTTTTCCAACAAAAAATTATGTAATCTGAGAAAACATTTTTTGTTAAAACAGTTAAAATTTTAAGTTATGAGCAATGAAATGCAGTAATATAAACTCTTGACAACCTGAGGCATGAGTACAGCTGAAAAAGAAAAACTTATAGGAAGAACAAAATAACAAATATACTCACTGCTGGATCAAAGCATTGACAATGGTAAAGGATACTGGAGTAACAGCAAAAAGTGATTCTATAGTGGCTGATTTTACAGTGCTCACCTGCATTTTTAGGGACAATGTCTTTTGCCTTGCCACAGGCTTCTTATTTGTTCTTTACTTCAGCTTAATACAGATATTTTTAGTTGTTAAATCATTGTAGTGCCTAGAAAAAAAAGACACATTTTTTTAATAACTCTTAGGATTTGAGATGCTGAGTCAGCAAAGTTTTGAGATGACTCTGCCTGTATCTTTTTCTTTAAAGGGAGCACACCAAGATCATCTCTGCTTTTGTTAACTCCACAGACAGTTTTTCTTAAACCAGACATAACAATGACATTTTTCAATTAAAGAAACCTCAGAAAAATTACGGAACACAAAAAAGGGAATGAAAGGGAATGAAAACCAGCAAAATTCCCTCCCTGCCTCTTGTGTCCTTGCAAGGTGGGTCCTTCCAGCTTGCTCTCAAATCAGCAGCTCAGTGACTTTCTAAATTTTGACAAGTTGCATGCAGTCCCCTGGCTCCCTATGAAGCACTGTGCCCTCACCGCCTCCGAGTCCTGCTATTCCCTGTCCTCAGCAGCTGCTCAGCCTTAGCCCTTGCTGCAGGGTCCCTTTTCCCCTACCTCGTCTTCTGTGATCATGCTCAGATGCTCTTGGGGAAGGAGTAATCTCCCCTTATTCCAGAGGGCTGAAGTGGAGGACAGCAGTCAGACCTTAAATGTCTCCCTGAGGGAGCCTCGCAGGCTGTGCAGACATACTGGTTTACACATAATAAACTACAAATAAAACAGGTAAAATATAATGGCATACCTCTAGGCTATTATCTCATAAATTATATCCTTTAAGATATACTGTTTCAGTTTTCCAAGTCCTCAGGAAAGCAACTTTACACCACAGACTTGCTGGAAATCCTGCCTCAACCAGGAGCCTGAGAGAGGCTTATGGGCGACCTCGGACAAGCCTGGACTTCCCTCACTGCTCACATCAGACTCTCACACATCAAAACTAGCTATGAGATCAAGTCACTGCACAGTACTGTCACACAAAATAAGACTGGTTTTCACCTACAAAGTGCTTTACTCAGGAAATGCAATATATTAATTGAGAGTATTGGTGAAAGTGCATGGTATTATTTGCCATATTTCATGCCTGTAAGCAATGGCACAAATTTTAAATAATTTACCCAGTGCTAGAAACAGATTAGTGACAAAAAAACAGTGGTGCCCATAGCTCCTTAGACCCATTTCTGATCCTCTGGCAGCAACCTGTGGTCCCTCCTGGGTAAAGCGTCAGCAGGATTTGATGTCAGCTACTAACGATGGCTGCACCAATGAGAAACGATTAACGGAGGTTTGATATTTCATTTTGGTGGGCAGGGAAATTAAATCTGCAGTTTGTGACTCTTAGGAAATTAAGTCTCTATTAGGAAAGGGTTAAAGACAGATTATGTAAATAGGGATATTGTTATTTGTCCCATATGTAGCACTGTGAAGACTGCTTTCTCTCCCTCTTTTTCTTTTTCCTTTTTTTTTCCTTTTATTTTTTTAGTTTTTCTTTTCCACAAATTGAGAGATTAACCTGGTCTCAATTGAAATGGCAGCCCATATCATACCTTCCCTTGATCTCACAGCATGGCTAATAACAGCTGGGGCCTACCAAGCAGGCTTCTTTATTTTTCCTTTATTGTTCCAGGCCACACAACCGTGAACCTTCAGCATGTTATGTACTTAAGCATGGTCAGGTTGATGTCATTATTTTCTTATTGTTGCGGAGCTCCCTGGGTGTTTGCCCATATTCATAGAGAGGGGCTTGTGTGCTCTTTGTAGGTTAACCTTTTAAAAAGGAGATGCTCGACCACTTGCAAATGTAGCCCAGGGCTGTGACATTGCACTAGGCCGATTGGTACGCTTCAAAACACATATTAGCACCACTTGTGCTATTTCATCTTTCTTTTTAATTTTAGCCCGGTCTTGTTAGATAAATCTTATCTGCACCACAAGTAAATGCTTGATAGAGCACATTTTTAAAGCCTTTAAAAGGAGGGGGGGGGAAAGAAAAGTGTGGTTTGTCTGGGTCACTGTGTGCTTTGTCTAAGTATAGGCATAGCTATTTGCCAGTTTATCTGTCCGCTGTCCCTCCATCTATCTCTCCAGCTACATCGCAGCAAACAAGCCATGAGCATTAGTGCTGAATTGAGAGAGCTACGGGGGAAAGTGCTTCTCTGCATGAACCATAGCCACATTTAGCTTTTACAATCCTATAAAAATTGGTCTACTTGCTGTCAGTTCAGCCTAGAAAGCAAGCCGTGGCTCTCAATTGCCTCCAGCTCTGATGTAAGCACCCCACAATATTTCCGTTTAAACTACAGTGGATAGAAGACACCTATAAAAATATTAATTAGCTCCAGTTGACACCAGATGCAGTTAACATACTGCATGCCAACTCTGAAATACTAGAGTTTTTATTAGGTAAGCTAATGTTTATTGCAATCATTAAAGTCTGAGTCATAAAAAGCTGAGCATAAGAAAGATGTTTCAGGTATTATTCCTTTCACATATCAAATGTAAGTTTGTTAAATCCTACTTCCAGCATTAATTATTTTGGAAGTCATATTGCAATATAAGCTTTCAAAGAATCTGGCAAGATTTTTTTTCCATGCACTCAACAGACCAAATGTAAATGAGTAAGGGGGTGAATCTCTGCTGGTTTTGATGAATTTTGGCCTTGTAACTTTTAAATGAAGCAGATACAAACAGCAGCACAGATTACAGGCTTAATGTCTGAATTACCTCAGTAGCATCAATTATGATAATGATAGTCCTGACACCAATGTATCCTTTGCTACAGTTTCTTTTGTAGACTGGCTGAGCCTTTGCTTTTTTAAACTAAGAGGTCAGGAAGGTGAGTGGTACAGCTGGGCAGCAAGCAGCCTTATGTATCTGGGTCACTGTCAGTGCCCCAAAGGTGTATCTTAAGTTGCTCGTGTAATGGGAAGTGGAAGGCTGCCTGTAATTGTACTTACAAGGATTAGGTTTATGATTGCTACCAGTCTGGCTGCACAACTTGCCCTTTTGGTAAAAGCTGTGCCACACAGAGAAGAGGTGAAACAAGACTATGTGGAGATCTTAGGTGGAGATAGACTACGCTGGTTTTCACACACATAACAGTGCCTTTGGAGTCTCCTCCTCTTGACTGGATACAATCAGGACTGTCCTCTTAATGTTTCTTTCAGTTACTGGAGAAAAGACAACCAACAATCAGACTTAATATTTTACAATTTTGAGCGTTCTTATTTATATCAGAGTTCTGATTTTATAAACCGCCTCAGTACGTAAGTGCATATGTCTAAGTGCAAGGACAGGTTTGTCTGAGTCCTTTGCACATTACCAGGCAGTGTGTTTGGTCTCATGACCACGATATGTTACCTTACTCTTCAGACTTGAGTTCACTAAACCAAACCGAGCCTGCCAGTTGTTCCTATTCTGCCTGCAGGGAAAGAGCTTCTATACAAGACACTTCTATCTCATTTCCTTGGACAGCCTAGTTTATTCCAAAGCAGATCTAGAGGGATGCCAACATGAAGAGAGTTTGAATGGTCAAGAAGTTTGAGTCTGATGGCAGTCACAAATCCCAGGCTAACATGGAGGTGGAGACAGCATCGAATTAACACTGTGGTTCCCCCTTTTCATTTTCATACTTTATTTTTACCATTAAAAGCCCTTGTTAGTCTACAGTAGTATACTCAATAGTAAACTGAGTTAATTTTTCTCTGACATTCTGTACCTTACCAATTTCTCCTTTGCACTGCAAGTAAAATTAATGTTCAGGTAAAACAATTGTTTTCTCTTGGAACTAAAGCTAAATATTTCTTTCCATAATGAGACACCCTAAATAACTGGTTTAATTCCCAAAAATGTGTGTGCACTGGCATATATACATATATATGTATAGGTATACACACAAATATATACCTGAGTGAAATGTTAATGTGTAAGGCATTCCCTACTTCAACCTCGACTAAGGAAGTCTGTAATCAAAATCACAAGTGAAAAGCAGTAAAATAAATCCAAAACTCTTCCATATGTACGTTGCAGTTGAGAGTGGTGCAGTTGCAGACAATGGCACACTGGTTTTGGAGTACAGCAATGAACTACAAATCTATTCAAACCTCATCAGCCTAAGCAAGGTGGTTTTCTCCAAGTTGTTCTTTATATACTTAAAATGCTCCATTTACCTGAAGCTCAGTCTTAAAAACTACTATTACCTTTTCCCAGATAAGCAAGGTTCAGCTACACTGGACAGCACATTGCATTAACATAGATTTTGACTGAAGCCCTTCAGTATGTCTTTATGCCAAAATTTAGGATCATACTGCCTGTTATATGAAGCCCATAAAAACTAAATAAACCTATAGGAAAAAAATCGAGGATTTAGTCCAAAACCTTTTCTTCTTATAAATATTCTTATTTTTTTGCAACTTCTTCTGGACCAAAAAAGATTTACAGTTTTACTGACAAATTTCCAATATCTCTTCTCAAACCTTTTGGTTCCATCAAAACCTAAGAAACAACAATATTGCCAGAAGACGTTATTTACTAAGGACCATGGGCTACCATTTGGAAAATATGACTTGAACAGGATGTCCTTTCAAATAGCAGCATGCTCTGTTTATGATTCCATAAGATCTTTACATATTTTAAATGATATTCAGAAATATGCTTATGGGGTGGGGTTTTTTTAAGATCTTATTTTCTTATCTGAACTCTTTTAACAAAGGTATTACACTAAGTATAAAAGCTGTCCAATTTTTTTCCAACCTTTTGCTTCTCTCTAAACCACAGTCATTTTGTTAGACATTGAAAATGTCTTGATTTAGTTGTCTTGCTATTTTGGGCCTGTCCTGCCCCCTGCAGTGGTAATAAGGATGGGGCTTCCTGCTGGGTCCTGAAGAATACCATTTCACGGCCGCCACATAGCTGGCGGCTTTTATTTATGGAGCCAAGAAAATGAATGGGTATTAGTGTCCAAACATTTCAACATGCTCCTGTGGCCATGCACAAAAGGGACTGATTTGCAGCAAATTTCCACTTATTTTCCAAAAGTATTTACCTTGCAGAAGCTTGGCTGATCACTATAATGGCATAGCAGAGGGGAAAAATGACCATTTCAGAACCCAATTTTTATATATGTTTCTGAACCTTAAAAGTGCTGTGCTTCTTCTGAATAAAGATAATACTCTTGGTTGCTAGGCTTTTATGGATATGTGGCTAATGCCAACCCTTTTTTCATGTGTGTCTTTACAGCAGATGAAATAGGCATTACCTAAAAGCAGAAAGCTTACTCTGCCACGGGGACTGCATGGGTGAAGATTCTCACAAATGACCAAAGTTGAGGTTCTTTTAAGCACCGTGAATGGCACTCAGCATGGCACATCCAAGAGGTTCACCTGTATTTTTACCTGCCTGCTGGGGGCAGCACAGGGTGTATCTTACACCTTTCCTAAACTACCCCAGGAAATTCAGAGAAGACTTTCAATCAGTGCAACAGCACTAAAACTCCATCACAATGCTAACAAAAATTGGTGAGATTCGCTCATGACCTTTAATTCAATGAAATTTAATAATCATGAGAGGTTGTTATGGTATTGTTGCCAAAAGTTCTGTCCAGACTCTGCAAAGTTCAAGAATGCAGTTCAAAGACTTGTGGCTGTTGTCTTCTTTAATAGTTCTAGATTAACTTTTTGGGCTCCAAACTAACTGCAGTCAGCATGTAGATGTTAGATGACTTAAAAGCTTTGTTAGATAAAATGAAGACTCTTCTTAGTTCCTCGGGTGTTTGCAGGTACCATACTTCAGGTGTAATTCCACATGCACAGGTGGAGATTGTATGCCTGAATATCCCCACCATAACATATAGGAAAACTACAACAAAAACTGGAATGCTTGTACTATAACATCATTTCTTGGACATTCCTACCCGAGAAGATGTAAAGTCTGGCTAATAGAATGACATACACTAACTGCTATACAAGTTTATGCAGGTCACCATATATTGTAGTCTGCAACCCTTCGGTATAAGATTCAAAAGAAACAATACAGGAAAGTAAGACTTGTCAATGAAAAGCCTTGCAATATTTTTTTAACTTTATATTTTTTAAATATATAGTCCTTGATACATAGCACATCACTACTCTTTATGGTTGCCTCACCTGCATTAAAAAGGAAAACTATAACAAATTATTTTCCATATGGTTATTTCCATCTTGTAATCTGCATTTGTCACCTTTTATCCTGTAAAGTTCTCTGGCAATAAAAAACAACTCTCCTGATTTAGCTCCTTGTACCACTTTTTCCCCTCAAATCAGTTTACATAAATGACAAACCCCAAAAAAGTCTTCTATTTCACCATTGTGTCTGGATACCTTACAGAGTAAATAGGCCTTTCAGAAAAAAAAATCAGAAATCCTGTACTTACAGCAGCGTATCTGGGGCTGCTTTCCAGTTACATCAATTGCTCCTTATGCCTTTGCTTCCTATTCAGATTTGTTCTACTCAGAGGCTCCATCTCCTAAATCTATTCTCATGCAAGCAATCCCACAGAAACCATACTCAACATGGGTAAATCCTCTGCAATGAACAACTCTACCTCCTCCTGTTATCCTACCTCAGTATCAGTTTCACTATATATACAAAAAAAGAGATGGAGGAATAAAGTGGTGGAATAGAGAGCAGAGAAATAATCTCATCTGTTTCAACATCCTTCAAGCTATGCATGAGGCATACCAAGAGAGAGATGGATATGTGAGAGACATTCTTTTCTTTTCTCTCTCCCTGGAGTTTTACAAGATTTTGCTCCTCTTCACACTGCATGGCAGAATACACCACACACCAGAACAGCGTGAGGAAAGGAATAAAGAAGTGCAGCTGGAAGAATTTCTATGACTTTCTAGGAAAGGAAAGACCCTTTCTGTCTACCTAATTTTCTCCCACTGGGAAAGGCTGTAATAACATTCAGAAGTGTGTGTGAGCATCTCTTATAGACATGTTGAGTATTGTTTAAAGTTTTCACTCACTTTCTGATCCCTCCTGTAGGCATGTATGATATTTAATAAAAACCTTAGAACACCTTTAGAAACTACAAATTACTTCACAGTAAAAATGTAATTTCTAGAAGCAATCAAGGCCAATCAAACACCAGACATAAATGACCTTTTTAAAAAAACCCTATAATTTCAAACATTTTTTTAAATAAGAATATGCCATTAATCTCCCTAGCTTGTAACAGTACAATTAAGACTGTGAATTATTGTATTTTAATCTGGTTAAGGATAAACTGTCCTGAAAACTCTCAGAGAAAGTAGAGTATATCAAAGGCTTTTTTCCTACTAAGGCTTGATTTCATTCTGTTGTACTGAAGCAGGCAACCTTTATCAAAAATGAATACCTTGCACTCTCTTTTGTTCCCTTTTTTAATGTATCTTGGTTTAGTCAATGATTGAGAAAGTCTATCAAACCCTGGCCAAGGTCCTTTTTTTCAATCATTAAAACTGAATCATCCTTAAACTCCCACTTATTAAAAAGGTTTAATCTTGTCAGGTTAGAAAAAAAAAAAAAAGGAGAGAGAAAAGAAATTTTACTTTTTTCCTGGGGTTAAGAATTACTTTTATCTGACAATGGTTTTGCATGTTATGGCATTAATTTCGCAATAAATTATAGTGCAGGTAGGTGGAATTACTCACATTGCTTGACCAAAGTGTCTGACCTAGCCAGACCTCTGACTGATGAATAGTTTTTCATTTTGTTCTACTAGTCCTATCAGACAAAATCGAAAAACTGAGTGAAAAAGATCCTATTTCATGTAATAGCATTTCGTTATATATCATTTGCACTTAATTCTGTCACCAGTGTCATGTCTCTGTTAACTAGGCCTTTCAACCTAATCCTTTCATGCCTCAATGTGGCATTCATCTTGGACAATCGATTCACCAAAACTCTTGGTCCCAAGGAGTGACATAATTCATAGACTGCTGCTATGTAGTGACATGGCCCACATCTTCTAGGGGAGGTCTCTTATAAAATTAAAAATGTGATTAGAGTATGATTAGAGCTACCTTTGATCTCAGTTCCTTAAGTATCAGTACCAGTGTAACATTCTCAATATGCACTTTAGGACAGACTGAGTAAAAGCCAATACTTCTTTGGCTGTTCACCTGAGTAGCTATTGCATACTGATGTTCATGTGGTTGTTTTCTGCTATTGTTATCCAAGGCATGCAGATTTACTTCAGATAACTGCATCTGCAGTATAACACCTCCTTATTGTATACAATGTCAGAAGTGTAGATTTATTCAGGACCTACTTTCAGCACGACTACTAGATTTTGGTGAACTTTATAGTTACACATTGTTTTTTGTATTTGGGGCAGACCTCATGGTTAAGGCCAAGCTTGCCTGATAACCACAATGGTAGAACTGAAGTCTAAAATCAAGTTTGGGCCTAGAAGGTCTACAGTAAGCTCAAACTCTCTCTATCCCCAACATGTCATGGCTCCTACCACACTGATCCAACCTGCACTTGGATAAGACAATCATACACGGTTGACTTGAAATTTTCCACTTCTACCCCATAAAGTTTTGTGGCAACATCCAAGGTCTACAGTGTCTGTTTTAGTAACTGGACAATCATGAGAATGACACTCAAATGCAAGTATGGCTCATGTTAAAGGCTTACCAGTGACTTACATCAAATTTTGCTCCTTCTGCAGGCATTTATCAGTTGAACGTCAGTCAAGACTGATGAAGGACAAAATATTCAATGAGCCGCTTTGCTTTGTAGCTGTAGCTTTGTTATCACCAATCTTCTTGCAAGGGGAGAATGAGGCAGGAACTAAAAAAATAATAAGAACACACAATTCTGGTAGCTGGAATTTCAGTGGGTGGCAAAGCTGATCAAAAGATAGAAAATAGGCTTGTGAAACTTTAAATGTTCTTTGCCAAAGGGCTCAAAAAACTTACCAGCTGTTCATCACTGTCAACATTTCCATGACTTCTATTCGGAATCACAAAGTAGATGCAAGAAATACTTATGTTCTGCAGAAAAATATATTTATTTTATTATAGTTTTACAAATGCATAGTACATAAAATTTTCTTACAGATTTAAACTGCTAAATCATGCTTGTATTGTGGTACTACTTGTCAGACTACCTTTGGTGCCTGGCATGCCCTCTTACAGTTAATTTATGAAATTGTCCCAAAGATAGATCTTATTCTAATTTCCCTTCCCAAGGAACTTCCTCAAGAAGTGAACTAACACAACTATTTTCTTCTTTGGAAGAAGTCCAGTGTTTCTCAAAACCAGTCACAGTTCATGGAAGAGGCAAGGATCAATTCAAGTGACTTAATGACAGGATCAGGGCCCTTCTTTATAAGTTTTTGTGTTTCTTGTTACAACAGCATTTAACTATGCTTTGCTAATGCTTTTGCTTTTAACCAAGGAATATTTTTACAGTGTCCCTATTTTTGTCCCCTTCCTCACTGTTTTGATGCCAGTACACTGTTCATCTGGTATTTGGACTTCAAGTTCTTCGAAGAATAATCCGGATATTCCTCAACTAATCTTTAGTAAAAACTGGAGGTAGGTAGCAGACAAAACGTAATGTCACAGAATCACATTTTTTTTTAATCCCTCTTCCTACAGAAGTAGCTGCCATTAATTTTGAAGATCCTCTTTCTGATTTTTATTCTAAATATAATTTCTTGTTTGGCTGCATTTCATTTTCTTGATGGGTTGTGTTATTTTTTTTTCACACCTGGGATCTTCCTGGAATTTTTAGTCTGATTTAAAGTCATATTGCAAGTGCCTTACCCCAGTCACAGTGCTTGTATATTCAGAGACATTCCATTGGTTCCATTGGCACCAGTCCATATGTGCACAACTGTAAATGACATGAAAAAAATTTGGCCTCTGATATGAAAAAGGCTATTTATGCACTTTCACAAAGGACAAAAGTCTTATAACTTTGGGTCTACACAGAAATGAGACACAAATATGTTAGTGAAAAGCCCCAAGTTTTCTAAATGTAGATGAGCACAGATTAAGAAAGCAGTAATTAATTTCCTTTGACCTCAAGCTGAAATTCCTTTCTAAAGCTGTCATAAAGAGAAAGAGGCCAGAGAGAAGAAGTGAAACTGTGTAACAATGCAATTAAACCCTTGTAATGAGGTCAGCCATTGGACTTGTTGCAACTGATATCATTATAGCAATGAGGAGGCATTATACGATGGCCTGATTTTTTTTACAGGATTCTTTTTCTTTTCTTTAACTCTTTAACAGTCAGATATGTATTCTATAACATTATAAAATAATTGTTGTCAGCAACCAGAAGAGTAGGCACCTGCTTCATTGTCTTAGTAACACTATTTGATGAGTTCTGGTAATAAATGCATGAAAAAACCCTTGGTGACAGTGGAATGAATAGAGAACCCTTCACTCAGACTCTGAGATATTTGTTGTTAGAGCTTCCTCCAGAAAGCAGCTCCACTCCCTCCAACAATGAGAGTAACTTTCAGCAATCTGCTGACAATTGGCAGTAGGTAATACTTGACTCACACAGATGTGGTGCTGAAGGGAAACATGAGCAGACCTGCAAGACTAACCTGAACCAGAAGGAATCCGAAGTAGTCTCGATCTCACTTGAAACTTGTTTATCCATTGAGGGTGCTAGGAAATTAATTGCTTGGCTGGAAGAGTATTCATTGGTTTCATGTGATCTGCAAACATAAGTTTTGTTTGTCTGGTTAGGCATTACAAAGAACAAAATGTTGTGAAACTTAGATTTGAGCCCCGTTTCAAGGAGATTTAGATTAGGGCATATTTTACATAAATAAAGCATTTATAAACAGTTTTTCAAGTGGAAATCTAAGCTCAAGACATTGTCCCCATTTCTGGAGGGACTGTCTGAAGTGTTGGTCCTGCAGACGACAACCACCTCTCTGTTATGACCTCTTCAATTCACCTACAATTAAACTCACATTAACCTCAGCAACTATTCACAGATCACTACATAAGAAATTGCAGTTCTTCCTTCAGCATGTGTATCTGAGTGAATCCTTCCTAGGGCTCCTAAGACAGGGCTTGGGTGTTTAGATTTAAGAGATGGTTCAGGGTCATGAATCCAAAGTGACTGTAGGTATTTCCATCTTCTAGGAATATTTAAATCATATCCATTTCTCTGTTCCCATCATTATTAGTTTAGGCAGCCCCTTGCTTGGTATGCAGGTTCCTAGCTTGCAGAAGGATTGAGAACACACATATTGAACTCAGGATGTGTATTCAATGACAGAAAAGAGGACCTGAACTTACATCTTGCAGCAACTAAATCCATTCTTTTATCTTAAAACCATTTATTTCATTTCACATACCAAGGAAATATGTGAATTAGTCCAAATTTTATCCTTCTGCCCTTTTGCCATGAAGTTTTTATGGGATAAGCAAACTGCATACATGGCTGAGGGAAGGTGCTCATATCAGAAGCAGGCACTGCTTTTGCCTGTTGCAAATCTGCAGTCTGCTGAGCAGAACTGAACTACTTTACATATGAGAAAGGCTCTCAATAAAAGCAATAGATAGCTCACTCTAGTTACTGCTCTAGCTGGAGGAATACATCTGTAGGGTGAGGAGAGAAAAAGTTAATGGAGAAAAATGTTAGTTTATTGGGGCCTTAATTAGTCGTACCCCATTTAATTCTTCAAAACAATTGGAGTGAACCCAAAAAGGAATAAACTGTGACATTTATATAATGCCACAGAGAGGAGATGATTGCTTGGTGAAGAGTCTGTTCATTGACTTCAGTGGGGGCAAGAAGATTTCAGACTTGAGCTGCTTGTATCTTGAGGCTTCAGTTCTTCTGGTCCTTGAAAATGTCAGTGCATATATGAAAGCATAAAAAGAGAAATTAAAGCTGAATAGCAAGTATTTCTCTTGCTATAAGAGTATAACTCTTCCCTCCACATTCCTCAAATTGTTCAGCTTAAACCAACTTGAAACAAAAGTTTCAAGTACCTTTACCTTTTCTGATTAAGTTCGCCATCCTCTGTGCATATTATACTTTTAAAAGAACTATTAGAAGATGGCTTACTAGCTGGAAATAAAGAAGAGGCACCGTTTTCTTGCACTTAGAGGACTGAGTCACTGGTTCAGATACCTTTTCTTCTAATGGTGCACTGAGTCATCATGTGCCTCAGTTTCCCCTCAGTGAGCATAACACTTACTGACCTCTGCAGAGAGCTGCGAGCTTTCTGTTAACCTCTGTATTAAGTGCAAAGCCATAGCATTATTAAAGATATTTTAAACAGGGACAGCTGAGTGATGTCCTATAAATTGTCATTTCTCTCTAAATGGACCACAATATAATATTTCCTCCAGAAATGCATTTATTATTTAACACTTTTCCGTGAAAGGTTTCTTTTACATTGCAAATGCTCAGAGTTCTTTCATAGGTCTTAGACTATTGACCCTTTACCTTAAAACATGCTATTAATGCTTAACGCTGTTATTAGTATTCAGGGAAGTAATGATTGGTACTAAAATGGAAATGTGCAGTAAAAACACCTTCTATTTTGTAAAATAATTATGTAGCCTAATAATTATTTCATATGATTCTTTTTGATTGATAGAAAAAGGGCACCAAGAAGTTTGGAATCATGATTCTTTAAGGTCTACATTCACATCGCAGCCACCAACACCATTGTTGCCGACAGTTACATTTTATAAGAGCGGCAACAGGATGATCCCTGATTCTGTTTGGATGAGGGTTACATCAGATAAGGTATACTTAATTAGCTGCATTTTTTATCTTTTTTTTTTCTTTAATGGCAAGGAATTCTAATTCTATAAAGGGCAGCACAGTGTTCTTCCAATTTCCAAGTCAGTCACTGGTACCCTGGAGGTCAAATATAGTTCAGGTCTGCAGTGAAGTGAGACTACCTCCTTCCACTCTGCTGTCATTGCACCTGACCCTAACCTGGTAAAAGCATCCCCAGTGGTGCCAAAGAGGCCTTTCCATCCTCTGTGTACCAGCTACAGTGGGCTTTCACATTTAGGGCTGCCAGATAAATGTCAAATCGCAATGTTCTTATGATGTTTAACGGGAATCAGGCGGAGAGTGCTTGAACTTGTTTCACTTCAGAGAAGTTTTTGTCACTTTGCCTTAGATGGAAAAACAAGTTTTAGTTCAATATATATTTAGTTCAATATTTTAGTTCACTATATTAAAACTGAAAAGGATAACTTTAAGCCAGGGTTACCATGCATGATACTACAGCAATGGATTGCAAATGAAAGGAAAATTACAGCTGTAAATAAGTAGTATGCATGTACTCAGATTGTATAAATGAAGTAAATTCTCTGAGCTGGGCTTTCTTATCTGATTTGCTGCTTGCTAAAAAGCTGGAAAACTCATCTTGCTGCAAGTGTCAGTACAACTGTGTGTAGTACAGAAATAGCTACAAGATCATTCCTCCCTGTGTTACAAAGATGGCTGGTTCAAGTTCTGTTCTCGAGTGCATAATATTAGAAAATTTTATAGTTGTTCTCATACCTGAGACAGCTTTAGCTGCATGTCTGTATGCACATAAAGTTACTTTAAACTCCTTCTTGCTGGGCCTGTTTTGTTGCCAATTTTTTCCTTCAAACACTATATTAAAACTGAAAAGGATAACTTTAAGCCAGGGTTACCATGCATGATACTACAGCAATGGATTGCAAATGAAAGGAAAATTACAGCTGTAAATAAGTAGTATACATGTACTCAGACTGTTTGTAAACATTTCTAAATAAATATAACTTTGGAAGAAGTACTGAGAAGTCTTTCAAGTCATGCTGATGAAAACAACAACAGCTGTTGACCTTTTTACCTTTAGCAGGAGATTCCTAGACAGGGAGAGAAAGGATCCAACACCCACCATCACTAAGAATTCTGCTCATCCCTCATTGAACCTGGGAGTTGTTCAGCTACTAAAGTGTTAAGTGCCACAATTAAACTTTAAGGCCTATCTAAGAGTTGTGGTGAGGAAGAAGGGAGATGCTTTTGTTAGTCCCACCTAGATATTCAGCTGTGAATGCTGAGTGGAGCTCAGCTACTCACCTGGATCCCTACTTCAGTTCCTACATGACTACCAAAAGATATCAGCAGTGCCAATGAAAGCAGTAAAACATCAGCTGGATAAACAGTAGGAGCAACAGCTGGCCAGATGCAAGGAAGGCAATGCAATGTCCTATGTGAGGATAATCATAGAATCACAGTCAGGGATGAGTTCTGACTCCTGAGTCACAACTCCTTTCTGGACAGTCCTGCCTTGATCTGTCTACATGTAGCTCTTTTCTCTGGTTCAGTGGTAGAAAGACCAAGCAGAGAAACACAAATGTTAACTTTTAAGTGGAAGTGGTAGGTGTGACATATTCAGAGCTATTTATATATTAGCTACATTGAGACAATTAGCTGGATTCAGAATTACATGGTTTACTACGTAATTAAAATTCAGGTATTTACTTTTGTGGAAGAAGTTACAAAATTAATAAAGCAGAATGTCAGTCACTTACCTAAGACATTACCAATAGAGCATTAAGAGAGATGGGAGACAGGGATAAGGAAATTCCAAATTGTGTATGAATATTTTGTCACAATTCTTGTAATAATGTTGTAGTGAATAATGAAAAAAGCTTTACCTCCTACTAGCTCTAATCATGTTGGGGTTTAACCTATGGGAAAACATTTCATTAGCTGTTAGAAATATCTTGCAGGCCATGAGTGAGTGAGCTCTTTGGTTTTTATCAAGCAAGTTAAGTGTCTAAGTTTCTCAATAGAAAGAGTATTTTCAAGGTCTCAGATCTTTATCTATTATCAGAATCCTTTTAAATGTGTTTTGTTGTTTTTTTTTTAAGCAACTCTACACTTTTTCAAAATTCTCTTTCTTGTACATCCAAGAATTTAACTTACTCTCTTGAAATTACTTGTATGTTCAATTATGACTACCATGGCTACTCATATTTTTCAGATATTCTCCTTCTTCCATGATTATGTAATTTACATCCTTGTTCCTAGATGTATAACTCTACATTTAGCTGCAATAATAGAATGTAGTCCCTATAAAACCCTATAGCTAACACATTCCTATTGTTATTTACAAATTAATATCTGCAGATTTTATTCAGAGGATTATATTTGCTCCAAAATATTAACTCCAAAATATAACAGATCTGTGTGGAACCATATTAAAAATAACCTACTGAACAATGATTTCTTTCAGGAGCAGATTTTGAGATCAGCTGGCCAATTTTAAATCCACTTGGTAGGTGATACTTTGATTTTGATATTACACTAATTTTTTAATATCAAATGAGTCACAAAATGTTCATTCTTTATGACAAATTACTTTTACCTCCTGGAGTTTAGAATTGATATAAAAACTTTAATGGCATAATAAGTCTGTCCTGACAGTGTTATGGTTTCAGTTGGACCTGAAACCAGTTCAGAAATATGTAGGAGCTTTTTTTAGTGTTATGACACCCATTACAACTCCTCCTATAGATTATGCAATGATGTGAATGTACACTCAAATATATATAACAGTACAGATATGTAGTTGCATATTTGCTAAACTTATATAGAGCCTAAATACAGAGGGTATATATTTAGCCTCTACTTCCATCACCCTGTGAATGTAATGCCAGAGGGAATAATTAAGGGGCAAGACTGGTTGACCTAGACATTGGTTGACCCACCCGACAGGCTTTCAGACTGAATTCTCTGGTCTGTTAAAGAAGAAAGCCTCACAAAGTGTCTTTAAAGCAGCCATGGAAGACAAGAAGAGGGTTCCCTAGCGACTCTGTGATGATGTAAGTCTGTCAGAGATGGCTCAGCCATTTGCCATCACAAGGCATTTCCTGCCCCCAACATAAGAGGACAGTCATAAAGTCATATATGGAAGGCAGAGTGAGAACTGAATGCAGTGAACTTCACTACCTTAGATCCTTTGACGGCAGAAGTGGACTTTTAATTCTAACCAGAACCACGTGAATGTGAATCTTCAAACCCTTGTGGTTTCCTACTTTGTCCTGTGGCTTTGACATATACTAGGAAAATGTGGCTTGATGGTCTTATTATCCAGACAATAAATCCACCATAAGCAACAACCTGCCAGGCCTCTATTAAATATAATTTATCTATTACTGACCTGTTTTCACAGTGGTTATCTACCACAACCCAGTCCAAACAAGAGGACTGTCACCTGTAAAATTTGCTTGGTCTTTCTGATTCATTTGTTCTTGAGTGCCTGTGCTGAATTGTCACCAAAAATACTACTCAGAGCTGGCACTGGGGTTTCACTAAGGCTTGTGTGGAGATGGACTGTTTTGCACAGGCTACTGACAAGTCATCAGATACTAAAAACTTCAGTTTGCTGACTGATACCATCTGAAAGGAATCTCAAAATCTACTGCAGAGATTGAAGTCCCTGTGTCAATTCATTAGTCACCTCCTCTTTATCATTAGGAAATGTAAAACATTGAGTTTGCAGCATAGATATTCATTACTAGACCCCAGCTGGAGCCTTTCAAGATCAGGGATTGAAAAGCACATAAACTCACTGTTTCTAATTAGGCACAAACACCTTTCTGTTCTCTCTTTCTTGGCAATCATATGACTTGCTCTGGATGTGGCAAAAATGACACATTTTGGCAAACTACTTGACAACTTTTTTGACTACATAACTAGTAGACTCATCTATTTAATTTCTGTCAAGGGTTAGCCCCTGTAATCGTGCCCCACAAAAAGGCTTCTACAGTAACCCTTTTCCAGAGCATGCCATGCCCTTTTCAACACAACCTTTCCTTGCACTCCCTGGCAGTTCCCAGCTCAGGGACTGAATGTAGGACATGGAGCAGAAGACACTCAGATCTAAAAAAACTCTCTAAGCCCACTTGCCTTGCACAAAAAATCATGTTTTCCAAGATTTTGACAGCTGGCAATCGCCAAATGGCATACAAGACTATATACATCGAATCTCAGGCATGAGTAGCATAAGATTCCCCCACACACACACCATTCTCACCACATTTTTATGACTACTCTTACTGTATCTTAAGAGTTTAGAGGTTTTTTTCCCAATTCAGAGTTATATGGTTTATACAGTCCAACTGGTGACCTTTAATAGAGGTCATCCTATTTCAAAGGCACAGGTTTTAAGGCTGTTTAGTAAACTTTAAGGAAAACGTGCTGAATTCTGCTTTAGAACTAAAGTTGAATTCCAGTAGATACTCATGATCCAGTAGAGTCAATGAGACTTCTCCACCTGATCATCAGGTTTCAGTGCTTTGTGCATTGCAACCACTTTTCCCAGTAGATTGTTTTTAAAGCCTGTTTTCAAATAAAGGATAAGGTTTAAAAAAAAAGTTCATGTTTTTTTCTTGAACGTCTGGCTGGAAAGAAGGAATTGTTGTACAATTTTGTTCCTGTTAATTTTGTTAATAGTCTTGTGCTATAACTTGTCTAGATGCTTTGTGACTAATGCTGGTCTTTTTTTTTTTTTTCCCACTGACATGCTCTAGCCAAGGATATCATTATGACATTCTGTAGTAACAAGCATTCTTCTGTTCAAATTTATATCAATTAGTTTGGGACAGTAATTCAATCGGACGGCCCACTGGATTTTGAAAGACTCGCAACGATGTCAAAGTGGCGACCTTTTTCCTCCACTCTCAGCCAAAAGCCATTTTTTTAACAAGGAGCTCTTGAAAAGAAATGCCACTTTGATAATTAGTTATTGATCACGGACAATGCGACGACGAATACCATCGGATTAGCCAGACGCCAGTGGGTCGCGACACGAGGGTTTCCTTATCGCAATAATCTATGAAAAAAAATATAGAATAAAGGTCATTACGGCTTCTGCTTTGGGAGCACAACTGAGATAATTTAACTTCCTTATTAAACATAAAAATACCAAAGCATTCTCTTTGCACTTAGTTTTGTAATGAACCTCTAAAAAAAAACTTCTGGCTAAACAAAATTTGGGAAGTTACACTCTTTAGGCGACAACACCTAAAATTATTTTGATAAATTAACCCTGCTTTGCCCAGCAGCCTCACCTCACTAAAACACCATTATCTTACCATCTCCTCTAAACTGTCCATTAGAAACTATTTTGGGTCTGTGCATGAAAACACCATAACAATTATACGCTTAAAAAATAATGGACTTTTTTTTCCATCTAATTTAGGAAGCACGTCAGGGCCTGCCTGAAATTGCTTCATACAAATTATTTAATGGAGGAAAAATGGCAAAGAAAAAATTTTAAAGCACTTAAAAGAGCAGAAAAAAGGAAAGAGTCCATTAGTTTTAAGGTTTCTTTCCAGAATATTAATGAAACACAGCTTTGCTGAAATGTGCAAGAACATACAACTATCTGGGCTATAATTCTGGCTGACTTGAGAGTCTATTAGATAAGTACTGAAATAATACAATGATTTTTGAGCTATGGGGGGATAACATCCCACTGAAACTGAACTCTTGTAACACTATAGTCAGTACCTGTACACAATTGGACTTCCTAGTACTTTACATTAATAAACAGATTATGTATAGATCATCACTTCAAATGCAGCACAGGGCATTATTACTTTATAGGCTTGCCTAGAATGGTTATAATTTCAATGTGCCAATGAGATAGAGAAAAAGACATTATGGCAGGATAAGTGAAAATCCAGAATGACCAACCTACATATCACATCTGATTTCCACAAGTCTAAAAATCAAACCTAGATTACTTTGCTTCCCATCAGGAAGAGTGGTTTTCTTATAAACTGATGACATTGCACTTAGAGCAACGTGAGCAGTCTGTTGCTAGTCAGCATATGAACAACAAATAAATTGGTATCATATCCACTTACTAATGCACAAAAAATAATGATAAAATGGCCACCAAGACAGGATGAACCTCTTAAACCTGAGGTTAACCTCAAAGTTTTCTCACATGGGTCTGGAGTCATATTGGTGGGGAAGCGTGACATACCCATTTCATGGATAATAAGCATCCATTCATTCCAGGGAAAAGAACCTCACATTATTAGACTGATGAACCTGTCATGAACGCAATATTAATATCTTCTTGTATGCAATATTATTTCATAAAGTTCATTATTAATTCAGTGTCATTTTATTGTTGTTATTATTAAATTACTATTATTTTAATTTATGACAAGTTAGCTCTTCAAAGAGCTTCCAGAGATTCATTTTTATACCACAGTGTGTATGAAAACATTCTAAAAATATATGCCAAGCAACAATTAGAACAGTTACTCATTAGCTTCATAAAGGTAATCTGTTCTAACTTCAGTGATCTGAAGGTTATTTCATTTTATTGCTCTGACTTCATGAAATAAAGTCTTAAGGAGGAAACTGCAATTTCATTGGAGTGGACTGTGGGTCCACAACAAAGGTAATGTGATACAAAAGTTTTGCTGGTGGGGAATAAGGACAATTCTGTATGGTGGGTGTTTTATGACCCTTTTCTGTCATTATCTTGTCATGGGGATTTTCACAACATAATTCACTTTAAGGTGGCTTGGTTTTCTGCCTCTTTATTGTGAAGTGTTATTTTATGGTTCATATTTAGAACACCAAAAGAATAATTGTTTTCCTTCTGTAAGCAGGAAAGACCTATCGCCTCCTTCAGGTAGCCACTAGCACCCCTTTTTCAGTTAACAGGTTAATAGATAATCACCTTTTATTTAACCACCCTAACTTATGTCTGAAAGCTTTCACTACAGACTATGAAAGAAATCCAGAGTACATACACACATACAGAATCTCTCCTTCGGACCGCAGGGTAAAGCAGGACAAACTCTTCCAGGGTGATGTACCTAATCCAGTACACAATTCAGTTCATCAATTCTCTGCTGGATCCTGAATATTTCAGAAACCTCTCCCTTTCCTGAGATGCAGACAGGCCATTCAGGGACAGTGGAGCTGACCTTTTCAGTGAAGATAGAACATGAATACAGTGGGACATCTGTCTTTCCTGATTGCTGCCACAGTCTCTGGAAACCTGAATAGGATAGATATTAATATAGTTATGATCATCCTTAGAATAAAGCACAAGGTACACTTCTTTAGCTGAGCTTACACCTTGCAATCTCACCTCAGTGCATCATAAGGAAATGGAAAGAATACTGTCCATCAGACCAGTTGTTTGTATAGATACCATGGTGATGGGCATGCAATAAGATATGGTTTGTTTTTACAACAAGGCAATAATTCTTACCTATTTCCCTCAGGGTGTTCTGAGGACTAATCAGTCAGTGTTTGCTCAAATCTGTAAAAGGCCATATAAGTACTAGGTATTATTATTATTACCTTATTATGATATTGACTTTACCACATTGAACTGCAGTATTTTCCTCTACTTAGGTGAAATATTACCATGAAGTGTTTATATTCCCGTAATGTAAATGTTTCCTTTTGAGAGTGAGTTGAATAGCTTATTGTTACATGTGACCCACGATATAATTTATTTACATGAGCCAGGAGACTCTGAAAATGTATTCTAGGGACCTTTCCAGTTAGACTTACGCTTTTACATTCTCAGTTTGTTCTGAAGAGTGTTTGTTGACATGCATTTCCGAAAACCTGTTTGGCCAATCCATACAGCCCTCTAGGGCCTTGTGTTTTGCTGCACCAGTAGGCATGCTGTCATTACTTTGGCACTGAAATATAGCTGACTGTAAAAGCTGGGCTGCTTTTCTGCTGCTGAATGCTGGTCTTTTGGAAGTGCCTAGCTTTTGGAAGTGTCCTGAGAGCAAAGACTTAACAACTGTACGAAGTCAAACCTGCAGTCCTGTGCACTGATTAGCACTTAAGCCAAGTACCATTCTGCCCACCACTCCTCAAAAAAAAAAAAAAAATCCACAAAGCCACCTGATCTGTCAAGTTTTCTCTTAGTATCCGTATTGCAAGCTGACAGATATTTACTCTCCTCCCCCCAGCCCTTACATCTGGATCAATGGGGACAGGCTTTCCACCCCTCAGAAGATTCACTTACATTAAGTGGCGAGGTGGAAGCAGTGAATGAACAATAGACGGCTGTCAGGCTCGACAGCAGGGCATGGATGTATGAGCGTGGAGCTGACAGCGAGGGCCTCAGAGGGTAAACTGCTTTGCTGGAACTAATTAAACAGATGAAATTATTACATGAATATGCAGATGTTGTTTACATTTTACCATATGGTATTATTTCAGGTAATAACTCGCAGGAGGATCCCTTCCTCTCATCAAGAGGAAATGAGTTGAAAAGGAGGCTCCACGTGTCACCTTTCAGTTGCTAGGCAGACATTGATATGGCAGGCTTCTCTCCGAGTCATGGGGAAACTCTTCTCCTTGTAGTTATATGACACTGGAGAGGATTTGCATTCTTCCTACTATGCAATGTTGGAAGAGATTATCTTTTATTAAGCGTAAATGTTAGGGTTGCAAAATTTTCCCCATTATGCACAGAAGGCATGCACTTCTCCAAATGTTGATTCCCAGTGTGTGCTTTACCACTGAGATGCTGCCAATCCTTAGTCCACAGGTAAGAACTGACAGATCTGTCCAAATATGTAGAAGCTGGAAGTATGACATTTCTGCAAAGTCTGACATGTGGCTTTGCTGGTTAGCATTTACTGCTGTGCTAACCTGAAGCGTTGATAACAGAGGCATTCCTTTTCAATAAGTTCCCATTCATCATACTGAAAAGATTGCTCTCTAGAATTATAGAGGCACAGGATTACTGTATATCTAATGGTATAAAAAATTAATAATTCTATGCATTTAAGATGGGTAGTCAACTAGAATCTGACACAAAAAAAATTGCTGTACAACACGGGCAAAGATACATACTGAGGAAAAGCAATACTGCAAACATTTCTAAAATGTGTTACTTATGGAAGCACAACAGTGACAGCCCGTAGGCAACACAGTTTAGGAACTGCTGGGTTTGGAAACTACTCATTACCAGGAAAGTAATCATAATCAGGAAGGATAACTGTGGAACTGTAGCTATACATTTGCTGTATGCATCCAGCCTCTGATGAAAAGATGTCGCAAATCTTGAACAAATAAATACAGACATAATTGCCAAACAAGAAACAAGACTAACAACCTTACTGATGAAAAGATAGTTTTGAAGCAATTTCTACTACTTAAAGAGGAACATGCAACTGCCATGTTATTTTCCTACTATTCAAAACTCTCATCCTAAAAATATTCTGTACTAACACAAGCAATACCTTTCGGGCTGATTCAGCATCTCATTTCTATGAAGACCATTTTCATACCTTCTGAGAGATCAATAGCACCACCCTTTTGATTAGATGCACAAAATATATTTGCATTACTCTATTGCTTCTTCTAAATGTTCCTAGCAGATATGTGGACTGACCATATTGATCTTTTCCCAAAGGCTCAAGTACCAGATATGTTTCTGTAGATCATTGATAGGGGATAATGCCAAGTTACATCACCACCACACTGACAAATTGGTTGCATATTGCCACTGATACATTTGGCTTCCAAATATCTTTCTTAGGTACATCATTTTAATAGATTGTTGGGGGTCATTGATGACCTATATAATTTAAGATGCAAAGACATGATGTCAGCAGTGCAAAATGTGTTCTCAATCCAAGCTATCATACTGTATTTTTGAAATCAGAAAAATGTTTTCTCTTTACCATTATTTTCCTTGTAAAAATCCAACTGAATCACCAATATACCTGCCTCTGGCCATTCTCAGTGCTGAACAAGAGAAAACAAAACCATTATGTCTCCTTGACTTAGAGTTACATACCTTTGTATGGAGTCAGTGTTGTAAGTTCAGAAAGGATTTCTTTGACTTCATCTTCTGACATAAACATTTAGCAGTATAACATATATATCAAAACAAATCAGAACAGTTCACTTTATATACATTCCCTTTGGAGAGGAGGTGAGAAAACAAACATAGAACAGATGTTAGTCATGCTTAATGTACTACTGGAGGGTACTCGGATACTAAGGTGATGAATATGGTAAAAGAGTATTCTTCTGCAACTGGAAAAAAAGCAATGAGAAGTGCTTCGTTCCTCTGCTCATCAATGCACCACCTAACAACCAAACACTGAAGATAAACACTGGCTTTTCCTCAGGAAACTAGCACACACAACAAACATTGCTCCTAATTACTGACTGACGATATGCACCTTTCCTCCTTGTTTGGTATTGTTGAAAGTTGGTTTTGATCACTTCAAAACTCACTTTCCTCTGCAATAAATTAAATCACGGCAGCACTCAGGAAAAGTTTCTGTAAATTCCTACAGATTACCTCACCAAAGTCTTTGTCTGTCTTGATTTACTCATAATGTTATACTATACAAAGAAATCTTCTTTTAGTAAACTATTATTTTTTCACTAGAAACTACTTCTCTGCATTACAGGGCAAGGCACAGGTTTTGCTGGGCACACAGGGTGTCTATTTATCTGATCCCTGCCCAAGACCTGTCACTGCATATTTTTGTATAGCCACAACCACATCTTTCCTGCTAACAAAGAGACCGGGTTGTGGAGCAGTTCTGATCTCTCGTTATGAAGCTTATTGTCTGCCCACAATGTATACTGTGTTTCCTGGTCTTACTGAAAAAGAGCCTGGGGGGAGAAATGCAACGGAATGAGAATAAATTCAAGAACTTCAGTATCAGGATAAGAGAACTTGCTGCGAATGATCAGAGGTGTGGACAAGGGAACAAATGAAACAAGAAGTGCTACGACGGGAGCTGAGAATGTCCTGTTGTTGGCATCACGGGAGGTGGGGAGCAGCTACACACAGATCACTGAGCAGGCACTGCCTAAGGCTGTTACTGCTGAGCAGAAATCATGATACAGCTATTAATAGTAGTATAATGGTGCTCAGAGGTGTCTCAATGGTGTTAGAAGCAGCAAATGAGACACCAGATGAAGCCTGGAGAATAAGGTCTTGCCTTATGCCTTTCCATCTTTTCCCATTTACCTCTGTCAGATAGACTTTCTGCAAGTCTGTATTACTTTAAAACTATATATGTTTTGTATCTGGTATAATCTGAACACCTATGTAACATGTAAATGCAAAAACATAAGTATATACATCTAATATCCTTAAAATTCACCTTTTTACCTCTTTTTACTACAGCAGTGAATCACTACCAGTCATCCACTGGGCTTTTTTTTTCCCCACTCTCCAATGTGTCTAAAATTCCCCATCTCAGTCTTCTGTTTGTCAGGCTGTTGCTCTAGTATTATTGTCCTGCTCTCCTCTGTTCACTGACTGGGTATTGTGAACTCATGTGGACAGAACTGCTCTTTATGTTTGGAAAAGGTCCAGCACATTGGTGTTCCTGAAAAAAAAAATGGAAAGTAGCTAAAATTTGTTTTCAATTGTTCTTACTCATCTTTTGTTGAATTTCCAAGAAATCAACTACACTTAGCAGGCACTAACTGTGTAAGGTAACTAACACTATAAGATGTACAATTAAAAGTAGCACGTTCAAAGACATGTGATTTATACTAGAGATGAGCTGAACTGCATTTTCTTACCTCCACTAGAAAGTCCCAGCAAGCAAAGGACTGCAGAATGTCAATTTGTTTTCCTCATACCAGATTCTGTTTGAGTTTCATACTTTAATACTTTGCCTCCTGAGGTTTAAACTTTCCCCAGTGCATGCAAAATGAAGTAAATCAAGTCATAGCAGAGATAGATTTGGCCTGCAGTCTCTTAGATGAACACCTAAACCCAAGAGAAGAAATAATTCAGAAAACTTTGCATTCAAAATAATGCAACATGAAGGAACTGATGTGTGTTCCCAACATGAAAGTATCACAACTGTGTAATATTTCACTTGCCCAAACTTCATGATAATCTGCAGAGTATCCTTGAAAAGTGAATTAAACACATAAGAGGCAAAGGATCAGCTTGTGGTATCTATTTTACTGACTTTTATCCTGTTCTTCATACTCTAAACTGAAACTTGTAGAGGTTGCCAAGAACCCCCTACTGTGAAGTCAATCCATATACAATCCTATCTGAATAGTTTCTATATCCATTTGACTCTAATAAATTTTACTTTAAGTTACTTTAGTTATAATCTAGAGGGATTTAAGAACAGCAGACGCAGTCCTAGTCTGAACAAAGCAGGAGGGAAGAGGGAAAGGTCTATCCAGCAGTCATAACTCTAAGATACACTCAAGGGGAGCATGCCATGCATCTCAGCTATAATTCAGGAAACTGGCACTAAAATTCTTATTCCCATGCCCAGTATCTCTGTGGGTGAAATCAAAAGGTCTAATTGTCAAGGGAAGAGAAAAAAAAAAAAAACTACACACCACTCCAAACATGTTTATAAAAATATGTGATGATTTCCTATGTGCTGATTTGTTCTCCATTTCAGAAGATCCTCCTCTCATGAGTGGTCTATACAAGGCTCAGCTTCCCTGTGACTGGAAAACTCTAATTTCTCATTCAAGTTACTGATGGTGCTTAACCTCTTCTAAGATAATCACTTAACCAAAGTTAGTTTTTGCACCTATGTATTTCCCATTTTTCCATGATAAAACTACATAAAACCAGGACTTGACCTACAGGTTTTTAAAGACTGTGGCATATACATAGGGCAGAGACTTTAAGATTGAGTGACAAGTTCTGCAAATAGACACGGGGACTCTTCAGCAGCAGAAGTGCTACCAGGAGAGCCCAGGTGTCTCTGACGTGCCCTTGGCATTTGGCCTTGTAGTGTTGCTATTGTGTTGACTCCTTGTGGCATATAACTTACTCTCAGCTCCTTTGCTACTCAAAACCACAATAAACACAAGTCTTAGAGATGCCTTCACAAACACTTTCAGCTCTAAAATGAGAAGAAAATATTTGTGCTACTGCAAGATGTAAATTTCTAGAAAGACTACTCTTCATAAGGGATATGCAACTGCAAAACTCTCCAAGAGTAAAAGTTTTACTAAAAACAACCATTTTTTTTTTCACTGAATATTGTCACACTCTGCTCTATGCCAGTCTGAATACATCTTTGAAATTACTTGAGTACTAATTGCATGTTCATACTGTAACTGTGGAACAGTTGCACAGGTATGACTCACCTACAATGAAGTGATCCTCCTTACCAGCTTCCAAAAGAAAAACTATAACTTTTTAATGGAATGCAAGGACTAGTGGAGATACCATCTTTGTTAAGGTTCTATTTGAATACTGTCAAACACCAAAAGAGTATTTCTGGAAGTATTTTGCATGGTGACTAATGCAAAATATTTCAGCTGTGTCAGCATCATCCAATTCTAGGTTACATGTTGGCATTTCAGACAAAAGACATCCTGGCAAAATTAAACTGAGGAGTAAGTAATACGATTATGACAATTTATATCTGTAGCAATTGTGAATGGTAGCATCAGTGCTTGCTAATCCTTTGATAAATTCTTGTTACCTTTCAGTTCCCAAATGTATCTATGCAAGTATAAAAAGCATATTGGAGGCAGATGCTACAGCAGATGAATGTGCTTGCCAAGTGGTGTTTTGTTTGCTTTTTTGTTTTTTTCATCTAGGTATTCTTAACTGTCATGTTACACACAGCAAATAGTTCTTCTAGCACACTTCAGGCAATGTTCTGGGACATTGATTAATACAGTTAGGTTTTAATCCCCATTCTTCTTCCTGTTTTCTTCCCCAGATCTTCCTGTTCAGCCTCATCTTGGAGCATTTACTCAGATGAGCAACATCATTTACTCCAGCAGCACAATTTAGATGAGGAAAAGAAACAATAAGATTCAAGGAACAGCATGGTCATTTTTGAGCTGATCCAGTAAAGCTTTTGGTTTTTCCTTCCTTAACTTTGAATCATCATAATGGAATAAAACAGAATAAAAACCGATTTCAGGGCAATCAAATTTAAAATTGGGTTTCCCTCAGAACAACTCACACTAACAGGAGCACAGCATCTGCTTCTTTTAAGTCTTATAGGGAAGAACAAAATAAAAAACCCTGGAAATCTTTATATTCACTTACCTGAATTTGGAGAAACATTTTATATAAAAAATGTTTTATCTTTTTGCAGTTTTATACTATCTCCCATCATTGAAAAACCAGAATATTTTTTACCTTAGTGTAGCAGGAGGGGGGCTTCATGTTGTCTCTGTTATTCACATATTGTGCTCCTTAAATGTCCCTAGGAGCTTCAGTTTGACATTTTGTAAGTATTATAATTCGTTCACCTTAATTGTTATTATCTTCTGAAGCCAAAGAGGGGTTGGTTGGCTGCACAGTGAACATAAAGAGCGTATCATCCTCATACATTACTTCACAGACCATTCCTGGTTTTGAAAGGAGTATACACACATGTTCATGCTGTTATATTTCTTTGTGAGAGTACATATATATGCAAACAATACTGTCATAAAAAAAAGGCTGGAAAGGTTTGGGAGCTCAAAAGCAGTATCTTTCCCCTCTAAACTGCTTTATTACTGGCATTTCCTCCCTCTTGGGCATGTGTTCAGCTGAGACTAGGCCAAATTGGCAGTCATTTTCAAAGTGCTTGGCAACCCCATGATCCCTGAGAGTTTTCAGCTGACATCCCATCCTCAACCAGTCTATGCAAGGGTCAGTGGGAGACCTGACTCCCAGGCCCTGGCTTACTCTGGCTGTGTCATGAGTCAGGACCAATATAAATTAAAACCTTAAAGCTATACTGTGAAGGCATTCTTTACCCCCTAAGGTATATTTTTCCCCTATGACAGATTGACTTACTACTAGTTTCCTATTTTTTTATTCTTGGATAATACAGTAGTATGTTCCTTTGAGTTGAAGAAAGGGGAAACATCTGGCAAACAGAGAGTTAAACTTCCACCAAATTTTTAATATTTTTGGTAGATTTGTTGATGCTCAACAAGCAGGAGTGAAATAATAATAATACTAGGGGCTGCTTATCACTTACAAACAATAGTCCAATGACAATGTTCACACTGAAGGAAAAAATGGGAGTAGAAATTAATAGTGACAGTCCTGCAGGAAACAAGGGAGAAATTGGATACCAAGTTATAAAATACAGACTAACCCAATAGGCACATGCTGCTGTTATTATATTAATATTGTTAAAAATATCAAAGCACTTTAAAAATGGAATTGTACTGTAGGTAGATGGACAGTATTATTTCCACATTCTTTTAAATAGAAATTTTCACTCCTTGTTTGGCTTGGAGGCATGGATGTAATTTGTTGCTCAAAAACCAGTAGCTGAATGCTGTGAAAAATAAGACTCGGGATTAAAGTCTCCCATCTGAAAGACAGAATCAGGCTACACCGAGAGCTCTCTCTGTTATTAACAAAACCATCTGAGTCACTGCAGATATGGATTTCACTGATGTTGTTCAAAAGTGGGGTGGGCTGTGTTTATTTAGTTAGAGAACATGGAAAGATTGTTTTTCCTCTGTGTAAAAATAAACCGAAAATAACCCGACCAAACTCACGGCAAATAAAGTAGTAAACAAGAAACTCAACAAATCTCACCTACTGATGGACCTAATCCCACCACCCAGTATCAGACAGGTACAATCCTAAAATAATTTACGAACTACTCCACATAGATAAAGTGCATAATGTGAGCTGAACATCCCGAAGGAAAGGGCTATGGTGTCGGTATTAGCAATTCAAGGTGTTACTCTGGCTGCTGTGCTTTCCTGCTACTCTCGTGCAGTACCTAGCACAGTGGAGGCCAATCCCTGACACACACATCAGAGCCCAGATAATAACGGTGCCACACAGTAGTGTAATTTCAGTTGAAATCAGAGGATTAGGGAATCAACATGGCTTCAGATAATGCCTCGAGAGGGAAGGGGGTGCCTGAGAGAGTGCAAGATAACCCTACAAGAGGCTGCAGTCCCCAAGTGGAGATGATGGACAGCTATTGTCTTTGATTTTCTCCAACCTGAAATGCCAAAAGGAGGCATGAATAATGGTGTCAGTACCCAAGTTCAGATGATGGAGGCAGCACAAACAGCAGCTCGGTGCCCAGCTCTGCCAGGGACATGCCCCAGGCAGGCACACAGCTCCACATGGCCCTGAGGCTCAACACTGATTAAAAAACCCATGAAGAAACCGCACTACATTGCCCCAAAACGCATTCTCTTTTTCAACCGATTGCAAACGTATCTCTCACAGTAACTTCAAGCAAAGTCCTCAACCCGTTTTCTTTCAGGGAGGGTTCTCCATGCAAATAATTTCACTCTGTTTTTAGTAAAGACACGATTCCTCCCCTCTCAGCACTCCGTGAGACAGACATTTTCTACCAGACGGAGAGATTTGACTTAATAAGCAACAGGGGTAAAATATCCACTCTTTACACGTAGGGTATCCTGAGGTACATACAAGCGTCACTCTAAGATGTGATAAAGTAATCTAAAGCTGGGCCCAGCCTGCCAGTTCAGGCCTAAAGGGATTTGATTCAGTGTCAAAACCTTTGGCTCAGGAGGTCACTCTCTCTTCTTGCTTTTCTTATAACAAAGGCAGAAGGATGGGGGAGGAGGGTTTCCTCCTTTTTTTTTTATTTCTTTTTCTTTTTTTTTTTTTTGTCTTGTGAATTCATCAACTGTTGTTTGTTGAGCAGCGGGCCTTTATTCAGCCTACTGAAACATTTTCATTAGACGGAGGCCTCTGAAGTATGCTGGCGGCTGGGACTGCGCGAGGACAAAATCTTAGGCCTCTCCAGAAGCTGGCTGATTGAAATCAGCACTGTGTCAGGGGCTGTCATATCTCAGAAAAGACATAAAACACACGGAAACATCAATAAGCAACAAGCCTCTGACAGCTCTGAGACATTCCAGCTGACAAGAAGAGAAAAGGGGTAAGGTTAGGGCTCATGGGGGATATTTAAAATGCCTAACAGCCAGCCGAAGTGTTGGCAGGCTTCAGGGA